>DWRA01001943.1:0-15319 GCA_018250295.1 Spathilepia clonius
GCCCATGGATATTTGTGATCCACCCCAGATAAGACTAGAATCCCAACTGAAGTCGACCACAGATGCGTTGCTACCCCAGATGACTAAGTTAGAATGCCTCGTTAAGTTTATCTCCACACCCTTCAATCCAGAATCCAGTGCCGCCGGAGTCGAACTACAAAGGGTTCCACCACCTTTATGAACCAGTTGCCTCTGAACATCATTAATAATATCTGTTTTGAGTTTGAAATTCGGCTTCCCACTCTTGAGATCTGAGTTTCGACCTATGCAGGTACTTAGCCATCTCTGAAGTGCCATGCTTATTAAATAAATATGTATTTATTACTTCCTTCGATGGTAAAGGTAAACGTCTTGAGGCAACCTACAAGCCCGAGTTATCAAAGTTGAATGAAGTCTACAACATGCACTTGGCTTACATCTGGGACCTTTATTATTCGTAGTCTGACATTGTCTTATAAGAACGACACCTAGTAATAAGTTGAAAATAGCGATGATGATAATTAGGATCTTAGAGCTTTACTAGAGAGCAATTATTAATTATATTTATTAGTTAGTTCAGTTGAAATATGTAATATAAGATGCTTTGAATAATAGAGCAAAAGTTGGTACTACATTCTAATTAACATTTTGTGTCTGCTGATTAAATATTGTTACTGTTTTAGAAACTTGCTTCGGTCCAGACACAGAAAAAATCGCAAGAACAAGCGTCTTTCGAGTTCCAGCTCTGATTCCTTCGACAGCGATGAGCATGACTTTATACAACGATTAGGTATATTTTTTAATAAAATTAGCGTAGCAAACGTGCAATTTATTTGCTCCACTATACTTTGAAGTCCACTGAGGTCGACCACAGATGCGATGCTACTTCAGAGAGTTAGTATTAGTTAGCAACTCTTCAAGTTAGAACATTTGAACTTAACATCATTGTTAGATTAAATAATTAATTGTAGTGCATAAACTTGGATTTATTATTAGGGACAGGGTAATGCTGTTGAAGTCGAATCAAAGAATTCTAATACCATGTTTCACAAACTAAAACAGACGAGGATTGTTTAATTACAGAACAAAATTATGATGAAGATATAATTTATCCGTAAATTTAAATAGAAATTGGAAGTCATCTGAAAGTTTCCAGAAGTACATCTGACAAGTAAATGGATTATGTATGTTTATTAACATAAATATAACGCATTGTATTATTTCAGCGACTATACCATTTAGTTTCCGACGAGACCAAGAAATACAAGAAGAGGAACAAGAGGAGTAAATGACATCTAACTTTTAAATGACAAAATTGTTCCTACATCTAAGATTTTATTAAAACATTTTTTTAATTTACCGACAATAAGTTCAGTGTTGCATGCATAACGAAATTTGAGTTACAATATTAGTATCCATTAGTTTTTATTTTAAAAAAACTAATTACAAATATGATGTCAATTTTAATTTATATTCCATGTATAACACATTTAATTTTAAATAATGTTGTTTTATTAAACTTGTAGGTAAATACGAGTACACTTACTTGATTTTAAAGTCCAAAAATCGGCTGAATGTTCTTTAATGGACATTTCATTGGAAGTATCGGATTTTTTATGGACTGCTATACACCTAGTAACGCATCCTACACAAACATTTTAAAAAACACATTCCCGAAATTTATTTATTCATTTCTTTATTAAATACATTTCAAATTATGTACTGGTAAAATATCATTAAAACTGTGATCTTAAAAAACCGTCGACGTTGTAATATTACATAAACAATAATTTATTATCACGTAATACCAAACAATTCTCGCAGATAGGTAATGTCCAAGAGCTCGTTAATTATAGGTATATCTGTGAAATTTGTCGGTTGTCGCGAGATAAAAAAAATGTAGAACGTTTTTGAAAGGGCCCGACAAAATTGACCGTATTTTATTTAATCACTGCCACGGTAAAAAGTATTCCTGTCACTGATTACGTAATTTCTCGCACAATATCCTTATTCATTATATTAATTACATATTAGTATCAAGTACTTTCTAGCGATACTTTATACATTATTTTATGTAGTGGTGGTAAAATATTTTGATTAACGTTTAAATGTAAAATATTTTTTACCATATTATCACTTTTGTTGACTACATAATTGCACGCATAACGCACATAATTTTCGAAGTACTACATTCTCATAGAAACTTAAGCAGTTCCCGATGAAAGTTAAACACTAAAATCCTAATAATAATATGACAAAAAAAATCGATGTTTTTATTTCAAACCATACATTTAAGCCTATAATTTACCTAACCTCGATAATTTTTCGGGAGGTAGCGTTACTGAGGTATGACGCTTTTTTTTTCAAGAAGAAAGACTAGGTTACATTTTCGGAATATAATGAGATATGAGTTTAAATCACAGCAACTTATACAAACAATCTCACGTAACTAAAAATAGAGAGTGGTTGCTTATAAGCGGGTAACACGCATTAGCTCGTAACTTGATATAAAGTGTGTTTACCCGTATAATTGTCCTTATAGAAGTACTTAGTAAGTCCTACAAACAATAGAGGACGAGCTGTCGGCCTTGCCGTAACCAGACTGCCTGTCTTTCAGAACAAGTCGGCCAAGTTTATACACTTGAGCTACTGAACGATTTGCTGGTTATGATTACTGTAGCTATTTTATAATTTGGCACTAAAATAGAGTGTGCTGAAGGTGATAGAACTTTTTGTAGTTCGACTCCAGCATCATCATCGCCACACTTAACTATTTTTACCTAATGATTGTTTGTATTCTGGTTCGACGGGCATGGTCGGTTTCGGGCAGGACCGATGTCGATTACCAATATCCATGGGTGGCAGTAGCGACTTAACGACGTAAATAAATTTAATTTAATTTGAAAAAAATATAGTAGGTAAAAGATAACATTTTATCATTAGGAGGTTTTATCAACAATTAAATTAATAAACATATATCCAAAACGATATATTACACAAAGAAAATTATACTATAAGCTGTTAAGCATCTCCTGAGTATCATGAGTATCATAATTTCAAACAATTTTAGTGATAACGTACTACGTGAGAACGATCTTTTACAACTATCGACTCCTATTTAATGAATCAAATGTATGTTATTAATCGACTTCCGCTCTATGTTTTTAATCGACTTCCTCCTCCGAAGGAAAGATGTTATCTGTTCGTCGCGTATAGTTTTGTTATACCGAAACTAAAGTCTTAGCATGCTAAACTAATTGCTTTTTTAATTGCAGTCAATCGAGTATTCATAATGAATATATTGGCTTATTGAATGGTAAATCTTTCAAAGACTAGAACGGTGCACTCAATTCAACATGTATTCATTTTTATGTATGTACCTATGTCAATAGCATACGATACAAGATATTAGTATAATGTAATACTATATCATTCTTAATTAAGAGTGATATACAATAATATTACATTATAATAATATCTTCTTGTCAAATTTGACATATTGCTTTTTTATATGATAGAGTAGCAAACGAGCATGCATTCCACCTGATGGTAAGTGGCAGCTGCCGCCCATTGACATTTGTAATCTACCCCATATAAGACTAGAATCCTACCTGGGGTCGACCACAGATGCGTTGCTACCTCTGAGGACTAAGTTGGAATGCCTCGAATAAGTCAGTCTCCCTTAGCACACCCTTCAAATCAGAAGACAGCAGCGCTTTACACTGCTGTTATTAGGCAGAAATAGTTGTGGCGGTGGTGCCGCCGGAGTGGAACCTCAAAGAGATCGACCACCTTTAAAGCTCTTTTATATTGGTTGCTAGTAAGCAAGTAAGCAATAAAAGAGCTTTAAAGGTAATACTTTGTCTCTTAAAAATGTAAGAAATACTAATGACTATTTTTTGTTATACTGCAGTGTTTACAGTTATAATTTTTGTAATCCAACATGTTAATGTGTGTATATGTGAAAATTGTGTCTTCGGAAATTCGACGGTTTGTGCCAACAATGGAAAAACATACAGAGACCTTTGTGAACTGGAATGGATGAAGATTAACAGACCACGACTACAATTTTCCCATTATGGACCTTGTGACTAGATCAAAGGAGACATCAGATATAGGTACGGATTATATTTACGGATTTTTCCTAATATTACAATTAACGCTCGACTCGAAATATTTTTAAATTTACTTCTATTCACTTTGTGTATATAATATGTTGCAGTAAATAAAACCGCTATCATCTGCCGACGAACCCAGAAAATCGTGGAGTTTAAAATAATAAAAAAGTGTTACATATTTTGAGGTATTTAATTTAATAAAATATCTAATCTACAATACCTTATAATTGTATCTATCGCTTTAGATGTAAGTTTTGTCTATATATAAACATATAAGTGTCACATTTAACGCTATGGCTTAACAACTTTCAACTCGATTTCCGAATAGTCCTAAATAGTGATGAATAAATCCTAAGAAAAAATACATCAAAACATCCGTTAAATAAACTGAATCTCTTAAATAACTTAATCCAGACCATAGATATAGAATGACTCATATAATGAGAAAGACGTCTTGAATGTGACACTATAGACAGAAATAGGCGAATATGGAAATTATTGCATCAATGTAACGGCAACTAACTTATCATGCGAACTAATTGGACATGGCTTTCCGCATTTACAACATATACATTATGTCCCTTAACGTCAATAAAATGATCGACCGACGTATCGTTATTAATATTAAATTACAGCTATAATTGCTGTTACAAATCGAAATCTTGCAGAACACTATGTGCAAGCAAACTAGTTTGCGAACTTTTGTAATATGTTAGGTTTACCAGGGTGGCGCATTATGGCCTAAATGTATCTCAATCTGAAAGTCACTTGCCTAATTAATATTCTAGTGAGAAATAATAACGAAAAGCTTTAAGCTATTATTTATTTATCTTAGTACCATTTCCCATGATATCAATTTTGGAATTACGCACTGGCAGTTCCATGAGGTCTCTACTATATACCTGTCAACGAAGTTTCGGATCTGTCCGAAATTTATGGTTATAGTTACCAGATCATAAATTCTTCGTGAAGCTCATCGTATAGAATATGTTCAGTAATACAGTATACAAAACAGATCCCAGGTATCCAATTTAATCTGTACGACTCGACTTTCGATCATTCAAAATAATTTCACTTGCATCCTTTGACGATGAAAGGAAACCTTCCTAAAAATTTCTCATGTCGAAATAATTATTTGGCACTGAATAAATGCACAGCAAAGGAATAGCTAAAAACGTTATTCTATGATATACTTGTTTAATTATAATATTAATTTAGATTACGCGCCATAGAACACTTCTTATGGTTATCGTCAAAATTCCAGTCATAAAAATATTCCGCCGCATCGTATATCTTGGGGTTGTAGAGGTAAGGAGCAAGAAGCATCATCTGTTTATAACTAGCCGGGGCGTTCCTACACTCTCCAACGTAAAGGAAAGACAGGCCAGTATTCTTTTCGCTCGCGTAATTTAAGTGGCATATATTGTAGTACGTCTTTGAATCGCTGCCACAGACCGGCATGTACAATGTGCAGGTCCTCTTACATTGTCCAGTGTGAACAACGACGAGGGAATTTTGCCTTTGCTGTGCCTGTGAAAAGCTGAGACGCGTCGCATACGTCTCGAAGTTGGACGCACAAAGTGGACCGTTTATGTTATTGAATTTCGGTCTCGGGAGCACACCTGTCTGGCAAGACGATATCATGAGCATCGTCCAAAATACTGCAATATTAAAACGCACATAAAGGAAAATAAATACTATTAAATAGAAGTGAAATGTAAGAGTTTAATAGAACCGAATTCATATTATACACGTAATCGATAAATATAGATTTGTTTTCCATACTACAGTCAACATAAAAATAAGCATCACTAACCAACCAGAATGCTCCCAAATTAAGTTAATTTGGGGGTTTCCTGTTTGTATACTCTACATGTTACGTGTCCTAGGACGCCAGGCACAAGAAGTAACTGTAAATAATGCTATTAATTGACAAGTTTCAATGCTCAAATGAATAATTAATTACAAAATGATTGCAGTACTAACCTCTAAGCATCCAAAGTTTCATTGAGTACGTAAAAATATAAAAAAGATAACATTTAATGGATGATATTATCTTTTACCATACTTCCAATAGTTTATTTTTATTTTCTACGACGGAAAGAGCAAACGAAGACAATGTGATGACTTATGTGGTCAAATGTAAGATACTAATTTACGAATACAACGCTGTAACAGATTAACAACTGATTGGAACAAGATTGAACATCGTTTCAATGATTCGTGTGAAATTAACCACTTTGCAATAAACTTGCTCTAGGAAATTAGCTACAAAACAAGGCTTTATCTGAACAGCTCCTACCTGAGATAATACCAGACACCTGGAGAAGAAAGTGCTTTGCAATAGATCAGAATAGTAAGCACAAGCTATTGCGAATTACCTTGAACTTTACGTAATAAAAATATCATTACCGATTATCATTATATGTGTGGTAAGTATTGGAGCCGCTTATGTCGGACATGTATCTATTTCCTATTGTAATGATTATCTTTTAAAACTTGTCTGATGCTACCGGGTGTCTAGATAGTATGTCATTATCGGGAATAGGGTTGCCAAGTGTCCGAAATTGCCTGGCATTATATGCATTTGCAACAAATGTGTACTGTACTAACTTACACATTATACATACATAGTATATTCCTAGATATTATAGGTGGTTATTAGTAAACGCTATAATTTTAGGTCACTTTAAAAATGGCGCGATAAAAGCTGTCCTCCAAGATGTACGAGATAATGGTAACTTGATCACTACTTCAAAATTTCGTATCCTTTTATCGCCATATTGTGCCCGTCCCTGCTATATACTGGACTCGAAAATTCCGAAGCCGTTTTAGTTGGTAGCCCTAGGTAGACCATGTATTTACTAATTTACTGGGTAAAATGTAAATGTGGCGCGAACCCTATACTAATGATAGATGAAGATCTCAAGCGCGGAACAAACAGAAGAGTTGGTGGGCGTAGACAGGTCGCGGAAGCGCAGCCCCTTTCATCTACTTTCATATAAAACATGTCGAAGCGACGTGAAGCAAAACTCGACGACGACAGAGTCGACGTGGTGTAGCTACTTCTGTAAATCAAGTAACATGATCACCAATCATTATAGTCTCAGTGTTGGTTCTGAGTCCTCTCATAGTGAAAACCGTTTAGCTCATCGACCACCACATGATCAAGTGCAAATAGGTAGATTTTACATACCTTTAAAATCTTTGGTTACAGTATAATCAGGTTTGTAGACTTCGGAAAATTGCAGGTGGAAAGCGTGTCAAGAATTAGAATTTTAGACCCATAGCTTCAGTGGCCTAATTTCAAGATACATGTAATAAGTACTAGCGTATGTAGTAGGAATGTAATGTATACCGCGTAGGCGCTAAGTCCGCGTTGCACGTCGCTTCTATGTGGCTTGCGGCTTAGACGACGGTAACGGTACGTTTTGTTCTACACGTTCGCTTCCGGACCACGATTTTCGAAGCTGTCAAAAAACACTTAAAGATGTTTGCGTACCAGTGTCTTTCATTTCTACTCATTTAGGTCGACTTAATTTAGAAGGTTACCAACTCTTTGTCTACTTTGTATAACATGCACTTTCCACGGTTTTGTTACTTTGTTACAGTTAACATCGGATATCTTCAAGTTAATAATCTTTAAAGATAATCATGGTTTATTTTTAATTCAGAGAACGTTATTGTCGAGGTTAACTCACAAGTCAATTAGTAGGGGTGTGGTATATCAGTCCAGATGAGGTCCTCTCTTCCTGTGAGTAGAATCCCGGATTTACATAATACAAAAATACGAATTCAGATAACTAAATTTTGAATATTCTGTAATGTCTTCTTGAAATGTAAGACAATATTTCCATTTAATAGCTTTAAATCTGCAAATATTAACTGTGTTAAAATTTGATACTATGATCTAAAGAAACGACTTCACAAAGCAGGATTTCGCTGTAAAATTACCAATTGAGAAGGTAATATCCCCAAAAGGGTTTTCTTCCTTATAACAGCAATATTAAGTGCTGTTGTACTCTGATTTCATGGATATGATGAGGGAGACATAGTTATTCGAGGCACTCCAACTTAGACAATGGGGATAGCAACGCATCTGTGACTGATCTTAGGTATGTCTCTAATCTTATCCGAAGTTGAATACCATGTTGCCACTTTCCATAATTCCACGAGCATGCAGTGCGTGCTCGTTTACTGATAGCAATATAAAATAAAACCTTAATCAAGCTCATCTAAAACGGCTATAAGTTCGCCCGAATAGGAAATGCTCGAAACTTCGGACAAATTACGAATATCATGCTTTCAGAGATCTCCTGATTCGTATCATCTCATTGCGGCATCGCTGTACAACGCGAACGCCCACGCAGCGCCGCGGGGTATAACGAGCCATAAAAATTGTTTTCTTACGAAATTCTGCAATGTTCTCATAAACCTATATCCCGCGGCATTTTATGCATGTACACGTTATGTATTCCTTCATTATATTACAACGAATAGAAAGGTAATTGAACCTGCATATGCATATAATCGATATTGCGTAACTAGGATATTGATATGATCAACACTATTGGTTTTTCAGACCATCGGTCTAAGTACCGGTCTGGGAAGAGTATTTTGTGTTCGATTCTTGGTCAAGTATTTGAATCTAATTATTGAAATTCTGTTTTTAAGTTGGTCTCAGGAACATCGTTATCTGTAATACCTATTTTCTAAAATAAGATCCGATTGCGTGATATCTACATCTACTCGTACATATTATTCATGAAAACACGTTTTCTTTATATTTTTTGGAAAAATATACCGCAAAGGCTATCTTTCAAAATATGACAACATTTTTTTTAATAATTATTGAGTTCTTTATAAATAGCAAAAAGTACTGTAGGTATAATTTTAATCAGACACAATGCTTAGTGCTGATTATGTTGAATCAAATTATCGTATTAGTTTTACTTGAAACTAGTTGTACGTTTGCAAAAAATAAGGTTAACCACAAAGTTAGCCGTCAATTGACTCTCACAAAGTATTCCTCGTGTGTAATGTCATTTGCCGGACAACACGTAATTTCCGTTGCTAATACATTTGATGTGAGGCAGTTTCTGAGTGGTCGTATTGAGGTGAATGCCCTAATTATCACGCTTTTGACTTGAAGTACAAAAAATGGGTAATCAAACAATTTACTGTAGTTCGCTATAATTTTATAATTTTTATTTTTTCTTTAGATAGCTAGTCTACATTCCTAGCCACAGCGTAATAAAGCGATAAGTGCTTTTACCTACATATATAGATATATACACATATATGTAGATACTTGGACTTTGACACACAATTCATGTGTTTAAGTTACAAGACTGTTTAGCATCTTGATGTAATTAATAAAAGTATTTATACTATACATACCATGTTATATGTAACGGCTTACTATTCAGAGTGCCCTACATTAACTTTCTATCTCCGTGTAGGGTCTAAAATAGATTTTAGTAAGAAAAATCATTATCATCATTTTAAAACTCTTTCAAAATTTCAAAGGTTTCAGACCCTATAAGTTGTCACAATTAGGAACTTTTTAATAATTCTCATTAATAATAATCAGATGATTTTATATTGTTGAAAGATTACCTTGATGTTTTTTTAAGTAGCTCTTTCCTATATACTTTTCGTACACAACTTAAAGGTTTTGTGTAAAACTTTATCGCAAATCTCGATTTTTAGCTAGTTCTAAAGAATCGCTCTGTTACATCCATCACTCTAATTAGCACTATTTAAGATTATTTTACTATCGCCATTAATTATTAGATGTGGTGTAATTCCGCAGTATTGTTTCTCGTGTGAAGTGTATACAATGTCTTTATTAAGATCGGAGATAATTTCACAGCTGCCGCGGACCCGATACGGTTGTTGATTGTTCGACTTGCTGCAATTAAATTGTTTGTCTCACACCGTAATCAACCAATCGTCTGTATCATGAACTGTTTTTAAAATTAAAATTCCGTCCTTCCTTGTAGCATCCGATTATTTTTTATATGAATTGTAGTATTGGGAAGCCTGTCTCGAATGATTGTTATATCAATTAAGTTCTTCAAAGTAAAAGAACGAATTTAATAATTCAAGTGTTAGGTATTGTTTTGCGTGAATGTAAATAATAAATATTTTGTGTAGTAAAGTTGCTATTGATGAAACCGGCAAAGAAAGGATTACCACTTGAAAACTAAAGAAAAGCTTCATTTCTACTTTAATGATACCTTCGCTAAAATTTATTAGTCTCTAAACAATCCTCATTCATCTCTATAAATGGAAACTCGTCTACAGTATTCGTGAACTTTGGTCGAGGAACTAACGTGCTGACAGGAAATTATAATTATTATCTTCGTTTACATGATCTTGAGCCGATCCGGATGCTATTTTACTTTGAAAATCGTGGGAATTTTCACTTAAAGGCTTAAATGTGTGAAAGCTAGGTTTTTAAACGTTTATAATGATCTTTTATAATTGGAAAGATCTTTAATTTATTGCCAATTTACTATTATGTATATTGTAATCTACTTTAATTCATTATTTAGGTATAAGCTATTAGATATTTTAATATATATAATAAACATTTCTATTATAGACAATGCCAATTTAGTGCATAATAAAAGTAAAGTAAGTTTGGTGTGGTGAGGGAGATAAATTTAACGAGGCATTCCAGCTTAGTCTTCAGGGGTAGCAACGCATCTGTGGTCGACTTCAGATGGGATTCTGTTCTTATCTGGGGTGGATCACAATTGTCCATGGGCGGCAGTTGCCACTTAACATCAGGTGGACTGCATGCTCGTTTGCTACTCCAACATATAAATAAAAAAAAGGAATTTTTAAGTCATAGAAGTGCTACACGTTTAATTATTCGTATTGTGTTGATCATGAAGGTTTTTTACAATAGCAAAGTTTAATAATTTGCATACAAAATAAACGTACATAATTAGGACAGTCGTTGTATTCGGCGTCCTTTAAGACACCATTCTTTAAATTACGAAATATCAAACAATTCTACAAAAATGTAATGTAACTCTAAAAGTGGAAATAATGATATTAAGGTCATAAAGATTCCGACTATGAACAACACACGTGTGTTGTGAAATTGCTTGTCTCAATTAAGAACGACTAACTTTTATCGACCTTGCCGTGTCGTGTATTGACAGTGACAAATTAATACCAAATACCAACCTGTTGTGCTGACTAATTCATGCTATGAATGGTACCGGTTTATGCGGTATTTACCTATGCGAACAAGCTTATGTTCACGACTAATCCCATATATATACCCTATACATTATTAATATAAACAAATTTGAATTTCTATATGCGATTAGAAAAAAATAATCCTAAGCCTAATGTAAGTTCAAGTGCTTACCCAGAAATCATAAAGTTATAATTTTGTTTGTACGCCCGAGTTTTGATTACACTTTCAACGCAGAAAACTATAGAATCGATATAATTAATATTTTTATGAACTGATTTACAACTGCAACTGAGTGATGTATAGTACCTAGTCCTATGTGCGAACAAAAATATAGAAGACAATTTGAATTGTTTAGCATGGGTAACATTATGAGATAAAATAATACATCATTAATCATTGAATTAATAATAATAATGTGTAATGTTAATTTTTATATCTACACTAACGAATTAGGTGAAACCCTGTAATGTTAGTTGTAAGTTTTGTAATAAATAAATAAATAAATATTTAATGCTAATGATAATAAGTTTCTATATTATAATTGAATACGATATCACCATATCGATAAATAATATTATATCGAACTTTAAACTTAGATATGGAACATTACAAATATTTAACGTAGTAATACTAGCAAGACTAGGTTGGAGAAAAAAACAGGCGTGAAAATAAAAATCTTTGGGTTATTGACAAAAATACACGTTGAAATTGAATATAAATAAATTGGAATTCAAATTCCAGTTGAGTATTTTGAGAGTTTTGAAATATCGATAATATCCCATCTAACTTTCGATATTATCGCTATATCGATATTTTAGATCTTCAATAACGATATTTATATCGATAATGTGCCAACTTGCATCCCTATTCACAGGCGAATGCGTCATGCATTACGTCGCTATCCGCGATATATCTATAGTATTGACCAGTGAGGTAGTGACTCATTGTCTGACTCTTTGAGTCTCAACTTGTCGCGTTACCGTCCTGTCTCCTTGCTTTCGTCTATAGAATTTAAACTTAAACGTGCGCGTTAAGCCACCTCGAAAACCGGTCGCGCCGGTGCCAACAATATAATAAACATTGTGTAAATATGTATATCTACGACTGCATTAGCCTCCAGACCGTTCGGGTTGTTTCTGCAACATTTCCTTATATGATAAGAAGTGAATTGCCGTATCGCTGTTAATCTCGGTTATTTTGAGATCTTTACGCAATACTTCGAAAACAACATTAATTGTGCTTTAATATTTTCAGACATCCAAGGCGTCAGATTCGGTCCGTAGATGACAAAAGAATATTCTTCTACACAATTTGTATTAAATATTTCTTAAATATTTTTTATCTTTATTCTTTATAAAATATTTTTGTCTGCCCGGTTCGCGTCTGACGACGTCTGCGCGTTCGTGTGCAGACAAAAATATATTATAGTCGCTCATGGTTGGTGTTTGACGGTGTCTGTGCAGTATAGGCTGGGCTTTGATGAATCAATCAGAGAGTGAGTCAGGACTTCTTTTATGTAGATAATGGTCCAACCTAGTTCTATCATAAAAGCGATGGTTGCTTTGTTCCCTTTTCCGTTTAAAGGTATGATAATACTGCAGTAGACCGTTTCTCAAGTAGAAAGACGTATTTTTGACACCATTTATATTTGTTGTAGAAAAATTGTGTTGAAAAAAGTTGTTGATCCAATATGTTTGACTATATTTAAACTATATATTATGACGATCTAAAAACGATTTTAAAAATGATCGCAGTAAAATACTATAGTTTTGTCCAAAAAGAGCTGTGCTTCAAAAGAGACGTTTTGTTGGCTTCACCACTTGTATCATCACAACTGTAGGCCCAGTTCTATCTAAACCGCATTGTTATTCGTGGTCGTTCGCAACTAATCGTGCTGTGGACGAATCTTCATACTTCAGCGACTGGCGTGTGAGGAGGGCGGCTTAAGCTCACTGAATAAATGTTCCACTTGAGTACGTTTCTTGGTATTCTCAACATTATTCTACCCACAACTCCGAGTCATAAATATGGAAATTACTCAACAGACCAACTCGAACCGGCTGATTTAAGTTCAAATGGACGTAGAGGTTTAGCTCCGTCGAAAATGTGGTATTTATTGTTAGCGAACGGCCATTAAGGACAGGACTTTCCCGCGATTTATTTTAGGAGGGAATTGGAATATATACCGTGACTTTTCCATTACAAAAGATGTATTTATGAGACTTGGAAAAGGGAGTGGAATTTTTATGGCAATTTCACATTGGAACCGTTATATAATATAAAATAAATAAATATTTGCTTACGTACAGTCAACTTTAATTGCGAGTTCTCTAAAAATATAATGACTTATGAGTTTTATTAATACATTTGAAAATATTAAATTTTTTGGTCAATATTGTGGATGTGTGGTCTGTGGTTATCAATCTTGTGGTGATATAAATTTTGGAACTGACTTACGCCCTTAACAATAATAAATTTTAACTAGTTTTTGTGTACCAAAGATTGAACAATAATCATTTAATCTTAATTCCTACTAACGAGCGTTAATCTATTAAAAAAATCAGATTTAACTATGTTTTTATAAAATATAAGTGTTTTTTAATAGATATGATGGAGTAGCAAACAAGCGTGCAATCCAACTGATGGTAAGTGACAACTGCCGCTCATGGTCATCTGCAAACAACCCCAGATAAGATTAAAATCTTACCTGAAGTCGATCACAAATGTGTTGCTATACTTGAGGGCTAAGTTGGAATGCCTCGGATAAATAAGTGTCCCTTGCCACACCCCTTAAGCCAGAAGACAGCAGCGCTTAACACTGCTGTTATTAAGCAGAAATAGGCGGTGGTGCTGCCGGAGTCGAACCACAAAAAGTCCTACCACATTTCATTAGATAACAACAGATAGGCTTTACTTTCTTTGTGTTTATTATATAGCGGTTTCTAAAGTATATTTCGATTTCACAGCAAAATAACAAGCTAACGAGGTGTCTGACGGTCTCAAATAAAAAGGTGCAGAGTGAAATATTGCTTACTATCCGTTGCTGCGGCACCGGGGGACTGGTGATTGTGATGTAGAGACGCCTAACGACTGTAGTGTACTTGCTATGCCGTTTTGCAAAATAGCGTTCATTTGGCGAATCTTTCGAAATCAACTCTATATGGAGCCAACTCGGGACGCCTGGCAGATGTGAAACATCATGGTCGTACAAGTAATAAACATAAGAGACGGTATTACTACAGAAACTAATTAAAGTATAACGAAAATGCATAGTCGGTTGCGCATGGCGACGCGTCAGCACCGGTCGCCACATCGTACACTCACACATAGATTATATGTATATCCTAGTTAGTGTGGCGACCCGTCGCCACGGCAAGCGTCGCCACACGAACGATCTGGTTTATACCCGCGCCAATAGATGTTTCACGTGTTAGTTATTAACCCTAACGTTTACTTCCAAACCCATTGTAAGTACTATACAATACAAAATTTGCTAAATATATACGTTGTATGTTAAAAACACAAGCAGATATTACTAAAGTTGCTTTGAGTATAAGATAAATGATTCGCGTTCATAGTTTCTACAACCGTCGCAAACAGACTGTGACGAATGCGTATTAATAAATATATCGTCAGTCTCCATCGGAACAAAACGTAATATATTTGTCCGTAACACTATATTGTTTGCAAGAACCTTGTGGAGCAGCGTAAGCAGTTGTGCAAATAGGACTAAAGATTCTCTATGCTTGTTATTGCACTATCTCGTAGACAAAACAAAATATTTTTTCACATTAAGGTGGAAGAACTTAACGAGGCATTCCAATTTAGTCCTCAGGGGTAGCAACGCATCTGTGGTCCACTTCAGTTAGAATTCTAGTCTTATCTGCGGTGGATCACAAATCTCCATGGGCGGCAGTTGCCACTTATCATCAGGTGGACTGCATGCTCCTTTGCTACTCCATCATATAAAAAATATGGAATGGTTATCTAATGGTAAGTTGCA
>DWRA01001944.1:0-15314 GCA_018250295.1 Spathilepia clonius
CTTCAAACCAGAAGACAGCAGCGCTTAACACTGCTGTTATTAGGCAGAAATAAGTGAGGCGGTGGTGCCGCCGGAGTTGAACTACAAAGGGTTCTACCACCTTTAAAATTTATTTATTTATTCCATAACTATTTTAACACAAAGTTTAATATACACAGTTTTTAAACCTCAATTATCTAGAGTAGGTACATGTAACTAGTTTTTTACACAACAAATATTACGTGAAGAATGTGAGAGTATTTCATCATAATATCTTAGATATTTTAACCTAATGGCATCCGTTCTTACCAAATTAGTACATACATGTACATTAATTGACACTACTCCGCCGTACTAGTCATAACTGTATGACGGTATCAAATTATAAATTAACTTATTAAATAGGCAGTGACCCAAGGTATCAAAGACTGAAATAAATCTACATATCTAGGCTCAAAAAAGGTTTGAGTTATTAAAGCATATTAAAGTGATAAGTGAAAATAATTATTTTAAAACCATGAGGTAATTATAGCTAAAGGTATATTATAACATTCGTCAAAGTGATGTCTAGCAAAATTACGACATACTCCCTTCTTATTTTGGAAACTTGAAGTTGCTTCAAGTTTCCAAAATACTTGCGTATACTAGATCTTCCATGACTTAGCTAATTAAGCTTGTCTTACACTTTCAAATTCTTTACGTTATTTAGTTTCGCATAATGTACCACCTTGACTAAAGAACTTTTAACTTAATTAATAGTAAATAAACTACTAAATATAAATTAAACTTTTTAAACATGTACAATCTCCTTACTATCAGATATCATTACTGTAAATAAATTTTAATTAAAAATATATATTTTAATCGACGTAAATAAAATGTATTTAGACTACGAGAGCAAATTACTATTATATTTGACTATTAACCGTAAAGACACTTAAAATTTGGACTATTCTAACTGTGATACAAACATAACACATTCCAGGCTCTGGTCAGATTCAGCTCTGGCAGTTCTTGCTGGAGCTGCTGAGTGACTCCAGCAACGCCGGCTGCATCACCTGGGAGGGCACCAACGGAGAGTTCAAGCTGACGGACCCGGACGAGGTGGCGCGCCGTTGGGGCGAGCGCAAATCGAAGCCCAACATGAACTACGATAAACTCAGCCGCGCTTTGAGGTAACTATGTGTGGCTGGTGCGACCCGCGATTGCTTTGCGAAAGCTCTGCGCCGCGCTGTTGAACTTGGCGATCGATTGTATTAACCTGTTACAAATATTTGCAATATGCATATTCCTTAGTGATCACACAGATTTGCAACATTTTAACTCCTATTTCCCTGTGTATTCTTTGCGGAAAATTTTATAACTGCTCCGAACAACACTCTCATAAGCCAGTTTTAAAATCGTCAACCTCCAAATGGGCATAGACTTTTTTATTGATTCTTACTGATTATGATAACGTGTGACTTCTACGCAGATACTACTACGACAAGAACATAATGACGAAGGTGCACGGAAAGCGCTATGCGTACAAGTTCGATTTCCAAGGGCTCGCTGCGGCGACGCAGCCGGCGGCCAGCGACCCGGCCTACAAGTACCAGAGCGACCTGTTCATGAGCTCATACCACCACTCGGCCAAGCTGTCGTCATTCATGTCTCCACACGCCGCCATGCCGCCAACTTCAGGTATTGTATTTATTTAACAGCAACCGCGAGTTTCTCGCTAAGCTAGTCCATTTTCAGCATCCAAATGGTTTATAGATACCCAGTTTTGTTTGTGTTTGTGTTGTTGCTGTTAGAATAATATAATACTTTAAAGGCAATAATATACAAACACAAAATTCTAAAAATCAAAAATATTATATGTATTTCAGTTATTTTTAGGTTGTTACATAAGCCTAATAACCTAACATTAAAAGATACCTACGTATTTACCTTTTTGTTCACAAAATACAAAAAGTCTTTTAAACTTTGACTTACAAGTCTAAAGTCAACAGTCCTAAAACAAACAGCTTAAACCCTAATAAAAACGTTCCTCGGGTGTTAATATGCACCCTTCAGTAGCAAATGTAATCTGCATTTGGTGGCTGGTACACTCGCGAGCACAAATATTGGCTCTCTACTCGAAACGGGTTGTCACGGCCACGAGCCGCCGGGACTCGACTTAATGGAATAAACAGATCCGCGCGCCTTACCCTTACACCTACAGCTGTTTGAGCTGCACCCTACGTTGAAGTGATAATTTACCGTAAAATGTGTAGCAAACTTGCTAGAACTTCAGAAATGTCTACTATCTCTAAATATGAATCGAAATTTTATGTCTTGAATTAAAATCTAGGTTTTTAAGTCATAACTTTAAGTCTGGGTTTTTAAGTTTTAACTAAGGGCTAAATAAATTTAAATACACTTTTTTCCTCTTTAACTACCTTAACTTTAATTGACTTAATATTAAGCATATTAAGTTACTTGTGTAATACACTTTTAAAAAACAATTTGGTCATTTCATATCTAATACAAGAACATTCTTGGAAAAAAATTAAAAACGTATAGATTTAACACTATTGATTTAATAGTTTTAACGAAAACTCATTAATCAACAAATACATATGTAGGTATATATTTAAAATGCGAGACTTTCAATTTACTTCTACGTTACCCTACGCTGCAAAAGTACATACATATCGCTACGGTGGTATCGTAGCACGGCTACATATCTGCTACGAGATAATTTCGAGATAATTGTTAAATTTCGATTTTTAATTGGTAAAAATTGGATTGTTTGTTTGTAACAATGACAGGTAAATATGTTATTCTTTGCAACAATATCAAATGCAAACAAATATAAAGCTTGACTTATAAATAATAATATTTAGTCTGAATACTTTTTATTTTACTTACCTGTAAGTTTGTAAAATATAAAAATATAGAATCTATCCAAAAAAATAGAAACATAACCATTTTTTATTTACATCACTTTAAAGCATGGCCATAAATATTACAATTTTATAATAAAAATAATTAAGCGTTAAAAGTGTTCGCACTTTTATTCCAGCTAATTTAATTATAATAAGCAAAAAAGAAAGAACACCAGGCTACAAACTTAATCTATATATTCTCACATTATTTCTAAAATGTTTTTTTTATTTAAAACCTATCAGTAAATTGACTACCAATGTTAAATACAAATTATAAATAATAAAAGGTATTTATTTTTAATAACTTTAACTTCCAAATGCGTCGCTAAACGACGAAATAACCGAAAATGAGAAATACTTTCCTTTCTACTACAAATTCATAAAAAATCGGAAAATACATTGGGGCCATTGCATTACATAATTATAATCGTAAATGTAGATTTATTTATATATTATTTTAATTGATATCATTTGAATATTATCGATTTATAGAATTTTCTTTAGGTGAAACAAGGTAAAACATTTTTCAATCCTGTATATACATTTTTCATATTATATTCACGTAAATTTATTAGTGATAAAAAAATACTACATATATCTAACATCACGAAACCACTTTGATGCAAGATAATGCTAGTGCGTTTTATATAATACTATGTTAGTATATTGTGCCCGCGGCTTCGCGTGTTTCTAAAAGTCGTCAGGCGGTCAGTAAGTAGATCTTGAACCAAGCCATTACGCGAATAAAGTACTTGTATGAACATAGACTTATCAATTGTGTTATATTTTATAGTGTGACATAAATTTGGTTTCAAGATACAAAAAATTATATTTCGGTAAAATCATGTGCGGTCATACCTTGATGTAATTTAGTAAAAAAACTGTACAAACATATTTAAATATCTATATAATTAATAATTATTAGCAATATAATATGAATATTTAAAAATAATAGTATCCACCTGTCACATACAAATTTACAATAAATATCCTCATAATTCATATTATTATACAATCAAGTATTATAACTTGACCACAATATTGTCGTAAACCTCAAAGATAGCAAAAAATAAGTTTTAATCAATACGCACCAATATAATTTACCTACACTTACTATTACATACACAATCTATTTTAACCTGAAGAATCTTTTTTGTATTCATAATTATATTATATACATAATTTGTATTCTTTTGGTGGCTTGTACTGAACATCTGTAGATCGTGTTATATCCATGAGTACCGGAGAAATAATGGACTATTCGTATGACAGCAGCTGAGCGATTTCGCCGCGTGATTAGTAGCTTGGCTGTCCTCGCACTAGTCCTTAGGTGGCCTCTTTGTTCCAGCTTCGATCTTCCCGTCAGCGTCGTGGAGCAACTGGGGAGGTGGCGGCAGCAACCTCTACTCCCCGCACACCATGGCGCCGCCGCATGTGACATCACATCTCGGCTCCTATCCACACTACGCATGACCAGCGTACGAAGGCTACGAAGACAACACGACGACTCCACGCTAAAATGATTACTACCTTTAATTTTTTTAATTTTACCATCAATATATATATATATTTCTGTTGGTTTTGCGTTAATTTATTTTTATGTTAATTTGTTTTTGTTTTATATTCGATGGTATTTATTTTAAATGCTTAAGAGACAGCGTGAAAGAGAAATTGGAATGTGAAATGAGAAATCAATTTTAATATTGTAGGTACCTAGAGATTTTATCGTTTCTGCATATTTTAATCTCAATGTAATCGTTTATTCATAGTACCTAAATAATAAATTATAGTAGCTGTTTTATTTGTATGGAAAAATAATGGGTGAATAATGACGTCATTCATGTGATATTTTAAGTTATATTATTTTAAAAACATCTCTAAAAACTTCATCAGAAATATGTTGATACTTGTACCCATGATCTACTTTTAATGTCCCTGTGATATAATAATCTTAGTAACGTTAATAACCGATAATTGAGGGTCCGATACCAGCGCGTATTTTCGCCAAATACGAACTATCCTCAACGTGTATTTGGGAATAACAAAATAAATAATGTGTACAAGGTATTGCCAAAATTAATAAAACTATTCGTTTTTAACAATTATCTCTGGCGCACAGATTTGCAAAATATGTCTGTTTGACAATTTATATTTTAATCTATTATTATTTTTATATTTATACTTATTGTCAGTCAAATTGCAAATGAATAGCAAGACTAGTCTTTTATCAAAGTTTCTGTAAATAATAGATATTCGATTAATTAAGTAGAATTATACTATTTATTTAGGATATCAAATAATGAAATTTTATTGGTCGTATCTCTAACTGTATGTAAAATTAACGAGCATTTATCAAATGTAATAAGCAAACACTTTTATTATTTAACTTGAATGCTATTTAACAAACTTAGTGATGCAAAATTAGTTCCACGACTACGGCCTGTGTATCAGATTGAGTGAATGTAATACATATTTCAATAGAAATGTTGATATTATAAGTTATTTACGTAATTGATAATACACATACTGCATATAGAGTAATTCTGCATCACTAATTATTATCAATTTGGGTATAAAAATTGTCATTCGTGTATGTTCAAACATTAAAATGTTTTCAAACAATTGTTACTTTTGGTGCCAGTTGTAACTTACACGTGGGATAATCGTGCAATACGTTGGCTGACACACAGACTGACAACAATTCCATATACTACCTATAATGAGAAATATGCATAAAATTTCAAGCATTGTTAATGATTGTTATATCAGAAGAATTGTACTTCTTTGCAGAATCTCTAGCCACAGATTAAATAACATGATTCTTTGAAATGCTGAAGGATTGTAACACACTGTTTTCGTTTTTATAATATGTATGTTTTCGTACGCGTAAGTTACACGCCACGTTTGCAAAAATACACATATTTAACACTAATTTTCAAGAGCTTACCTAAAACTCTAACAAATTCAACTTTGTAAGCATTAGGAATGTACACACTCGCCAGAACAATACATTGGTGATATTATATTCAGTATTAATCTGTAAAATATAATTATGTACTAAAAATAAGGTTATAGTAGTAAATTTCAATTGCGAATTGCGACATGCCTGCTCGGATGTGGAAATGTTACAGCAATTTTTAACTTTTACATAAATTAAATATTGTCTTTAGATGTTGTAGGTAAAAGTGCCATTTTGAATATTTCATTTTAATTAATGTGAAAGTATTCAATTAGTTTTTATTTTATCACAACCGCTATTTTTTAACAAATTTTAATCGGCTTTACAAAGAAGGGCATTGTCAATTTCCTACATATTTTTATTTTTGTTAAAAAAATCGTTTTCCACCTATATTCAAATAGGCATCCTTGTATTTTGATGATACCAGCATCGATAAATACATATGTAAACCTCCAAATCTTATCTATTAGATCAAATTTATTGTTTAGTTTTACACATGGACGAAAATCAAACATAACATTCTCTAGAAATTGTATTCTCCTTATGCAAGACATAAGTTTAACCGTTAACCATAATGAATAATTCTCCAAAAATATCTTTTAGCTAATGTTTTATATTCGTTATTTTTATCCATAATAACATACTTATTGTAGATTGCATGAACTTAATGGAAATTTTACTTTTTAAACAGCTCAAGACGAAAGAGCCCGCTTTATTACTATGAAATAGATTTTACTATTATTTGTAGTATTTGAATGCTGTGTCTACATTAGTAGAATAAGTGGCAGAGTAAAGAATAAATCAACACCATCAAACCTTTTTCTGCCTAATAACAACAGTGTTAAGCGCTGCTGTTATTAGTCAGATCAAAACACAACAGCAACTCATCTGTGGTCAATCTTAGGCAGGACACTAATCTTATCTGGGTCTGATTCCAGATATCCATGGGCGACAGTGACCACTTACCATCAGATGGACTGCATGCTCGTTTGCTGCTTCTATACGATAAAAAATACCAAATCAATGTATCTACTCTACTATTTTTATGCTAATGAAATATAGCCTAAATCATTGTAATAATAATACGACTTGAACGTTGGACAGTATTACAAAAAGCAATGTAGTTTTAAAATTTTCGACGTTTAGGCAGTTTCTCACGTAATTACATTTTATTTTCACAAAGTACTCCCTGTCAAATTTAATTTAAAGAAAATTATCGATAGAACTATCAATAATCTTATTTACATGTATAATTTTAAATTAAAATATGTACTGCAATCATGTGAGGGACTGTATATACATATATATAAATTAGTGATTATTGTTAAGTGCAATCGTACTAGTATTTATTAATAATGTAGGAAGTATTAAATTATAACATTCATATTATGTAACTTTTATGTATATTACAAGTAATTTATTGGAATAAGTTATTATAATTCTTTTTATAATTCTTTATTTAGAATAAGCGTTACATTGTATGCAGCAAGAAATGCAATGTAACTTTATAGTTTATTTTTTTATTAAATAATTTAATGATTGTTTTTTGCCGCTCTAATGTCCATCTATATCCTTATTTACATGGACAACGAAGAGAATAAGTCACTCTATATAATCTCTCCGCAATACCTTACAAACCATGAAACTGATTTGATTGTACCACTATTTTATTTAATGATGTATGTTAGTTATTATTTTAGGAACTTTAAGTTACCTTTTTGTGATGCAATGAGTCAACAAATTGTCGACATTTATAATATTATTTACACTTTCATTAATTAAACTTTATAATTTATTTTAATGCATGTCTAAATAAAGATACCATTAGTCGTAGATTACTATTGTATAGATGTTATTGTAATTGAAAATGAATAAAACAAATGAAATGTGATACGTTTTTTTTTATACACCCATTTACCAGAATCCAATATGTAAGTAATTGGGTCATTATTATTTCCCTCAGAAAATGAAAATGACATTAAAATAAAATTCAATGATATTTGTGACTAAACTCGGTATAATGGTCTGAAAATATCATACTACTAATTAAGTAGTTAAACAACGATCTATAAAATAAATGAATTACAGTGACGCTTGTGGGTCGTAGACGATAAGTCCGCCTACATCGCGAACACATCCTTCAGGCGTCATAATGCGCATGGATATACTGGATTCTAATAGCTGCAGTGACGTGATGCATGGTGAAGGTTCTGCAGAGCAGTTACAAGATACAGAAGTGGATTCAAAGCGTACGCGGATCGTGTTTGCAAAACTGAAAAATAGTAGCAGATGGCAGTTACACAGATCGCCGTAACTGTAAGGTCCTGATAATATTAATTACTTATAACACGAGGTAATATAAATCTTGGAGCGCTTTCACACTGTGTACGTTGTCGATTTTTAGCATGTATAATTTTAATTTTATTCGCCTAATCGTGCTAATTGTATGCATCGAAATCTTACTCGATTGCTTACTACTACTGCCATCTAGTTGTAAACTTAATAACTTCTAAGTTCATGATGTTATCAAAATTTATCAACGCCATCTATTGTTCCTTGCGTAAAATTATTGCTACAGCTAATATCAAACCAGGTGGCTCTTATTTGTTTATAGCATACACTTTAGTAATCTTGAGACATTATTAAGTTGGTAACCCCTGAAATAATGAAAGTGAAAGATAACTTATAGTGACATCTTACGATTAATGAAGGAATCAAACATTCAAATGTAATTTGTTGACAAAACACGAAACCTACAGGAGCGATATTTCCGCTGTTGATTGTGTTGGTAGCACTAAGCTATAAATACCTGGACGTCGTTAGGGTTTGCCAACATTAGTAATACTGACTTTGTGTTGGAGTGACCGTAGCGACACTCCAGATTGTTTCGGTTTACAGAGTCACCTCATAGAACTAGGGATCAGGTAAGCACTTACAGTGCGAGAGAAGAATCGTAACGACGTGTGCAGTGATTTAGTCTCTGTGAGTAATTTTCAATGAACTCAGTTTCAACATATTGAATTGTAGGCAAAAGTTTAGTGTTTGAAAAGGCTAAAGGTGAGGCTTAAAGTGTTTTTATTTTGATTTACCAAAAAGTGCAGCGCGTAAAATGTTGAAAATGTAAATTTGTTGAGTGAGTTATTTTAAAAAGCTCAGTTCTTTTATTTAATTGATTATTTTTATAGAATTGTTTTATTAAACTGGAGTTAAATAAAAATAATCAGGTGCTAGTAGTTCAGTGGCAGTAACATCGTGGAATAAATAGTAAAAGATAAGTTAGGGCGTGTTTAGCCGTTATGTTGAATGGGATCTCGTTACTGCGTTCCATGAGGGTGTTTCCGTTACCCGTGGGTATCATCATCATCATCATTTGGACTACTTAAATTGTATACAACATGAATTTATTATTATGTTAGTCTCTGACGATCTGCTCTGGAGCAACGTGGTAGAGCATGGCCTATGATTCCCCACTCAATTACCACTGCGTACTAACTGATATAAACACGCGATATATTATAATTAGATAAATAATTTGATAAGGCTTTAACTACCACGCGTTTCTACGGCCCGGCGCGAAATTATTTTCGTCTTAGGTACAAATAAATTTACAAACAAAAGGTACTTCTATGCTTTTGTTAATTATTTGGTTTATTTTTGTAACTATTTTTGCTAATCTGCGTGATTAATTCAATATTCTTCAGTCAGGACCATTTAGCTTATTCTTTCTGGAGCTTTTCTTTTTAGATTGTATATTGATTTATTTCCTTTTGCTTTGCTGTGTATATAACAAAATAAACTTTCCTTTTTTTCTATAACTGTAGAAATATCGTGTTCTAAGTTAAATAATAGCCAGGGTCGAACCTTATAATTGGATGCTTCCAATTGATAAATATATTTTCAGTAGTAACTTCGAGTAAGAAATGTATTTTGACAGGATATGAATAAATAATAACCATAAGACCCAATTAGCTGTTGACGCACAGCAGCCACAAAACTGGAAACAAAACTGAGAATATTGTTTATTGACAGATATTTGTTAATTTCTAGAGAATTTCAACATACATAAATTTGAAAGAGACATTGTTTTTAAAGTGCAGGAATTTGAAATATTTTTTTACTGGACTAGTTGTATAGTATTTCAGCAACCTGGACTTGCGACACGATATTGTGTGGCAATAAAAATCATATATCGAAGACTAGAGGAACTTCCACCTATTTCCTATGCGACAAAATTGCACTGACGATCGAGGCGTCCTAAGAACTTTTATTCGCTCGGCTATTTTCAGAGGGATTGACCTCTGACAAAATATCTTGTTATGTATTATGGCCCACAACTACCCAATTTGTATTACTACTACGGTTTGCGACTTCATCTACGTCCCTAGAGGTTTAGCGCGTAACTTAAAAAAAGTTCCCATACTAGATTTATATATATTTATTTGATAGAGCAGCAAACGAGCATGCAGTCCACCTGATGGTAAGTGGCAACTGCCGCCCATGGACATTTGTGATCCACCCCAGATAAGACTAGAATCCCAACTGAAGTCGACCACAGATGAGTTGCTACCCCTGAGGCCTAAGTTGGAATGCCTCGTTAAGTTTATCTCCCTTACCACACCCTTCAAACCTGAAGGCAGCAGCGCTAAACATTGCTGTTGTTCGGCAGAAATAAGTGTGGCGGTGGTGCCGCCGGAGTCTACGCCGGAGTCGCCGGAGTATTATGATCTACTTTAATACTTTTCTACATGTGATTAATAAACTGTGTATATAATAATTATTTTATCATAACATGGTTCTTGTGTTCCCAAATAAATAGTGAAGTGAATAGAATTGAAAACTTGCAAAGCTCTTAATACCGTTACACAGATTAAAATTTGTTGGGCGAAAATGGAATATTTTTAGTGATATTTTTTAAAACATGTACATTTTATTTTTAAAATAAAAACATACAAGCGGAATTGAGAACGTCCTCCTCTTTTGAAGACCTCCTCCTTTATAAGGATATATTAACTGTTAGATTTCGACATTTGATATAACGTGCTAGCAACCAGCCAAGTAAGAATTGAGCACAAAGGATTCCAATTGTGCAATATTTAGCACTAAATTCGGCTTGAGTGAATTTTTGCTTACTTGTCTACACATTAAGTGCAAGTGCAAGTGTCAAAATACATTTCACTTTGTAACTGAAAATAAAATTGTATCAATCAGAAGATAGCAATTATAGCGTTCGAGCCCAACAAACATTTAACTTAAAACACAGTACTCTCACAGCTACAGAAACAGCATAACCGGCCTTGATTTTGTTATATATATATTTGTTATACGAAACCCGAAGCAATAGAAGAACAATTTGATAAATAAACCTAACTAAAATAAAAGCTACGTAGCTCCGTAGTCAATAAAAGATAGAGTATCGTGCAAGTAGCAAAACTGGAATATAAAAGTAAACACTCAGCCATAGGGACGCGTGGTAGTTTTAGCCTTATTTAATTACTTTCTTTTCAAATATACTTCTTGATTGTGTCAGATACTATCCAGGGCCTCTTGATTGGAAAGCCATAACATTAATTATCAGTACTGTAGACAATAATACGTATATTAAAAGTAGTAAATCTATAAAAAATCATTAGTGGTTATTTAAATACATTACAACAGTGAAAAGTTAATATGATGTAAATAGTAACCTTATTTTCATTGATAAGCAATAAAAACATTTTTTTCTATTATAGGTATAAAAAGAAAGTTAAGAATGGACAAGGACGAACTAGAAAGAGTAGCAGCTATGGCTATTGATATGGAAATGGCCTTGTTCTTAGAAAGGAACCACTTAGAAGAACAAGGGCAAAGTGAAGGCAATATTGACGAGCAAGCAGCAAGCCTTGCTAGTATGCAAGTAATGTCCGAAGCCATCCAAGAAAATGTACAAATAAGAAGAAATGAGAAATTGCAAACAACCTTGCTGAATTCTTTAGAGATCGTGGGGCTCCCTGATGACATCTGCGAGAACTGTGAAGATGTTGCCGACGTTCTGACTCAAATAACCCGAGAGCATCTGAAAGAAGATAGTATAAGAGGATTTGAGACTGTGGACGAGTTCACCGGCGCGGCCCTTGGCCAGGAGGGACCGACGAACGTGCAATCTCGAACCCTGGTAGTCCATTTGGCAAATCGGAATACCCGGAACTACATCATCAGCATGGCTCAGCACACGCCACTAAATTTCCCACACTCTGGCCGGGTGTTCATATATGAACATTTAACTCATATGAACAGAATGATATTTCAAAAGGCGAAACAGGCAGCATTTCTACTTAATTATGAATTTGTGTGGGTCCAGGATGGCAAAATATATGCACGCAAAAATAGGCTATCCGCCGCTCGACAAATACGAAATGACGTAGATATAGAAGAAATGGCACATTACTAATTCCATTTTAAGTTCAATAAATACATAACTCTTAATGAAAAAATGTAAACTAAATTTCAAGCCCAAATAATTTTAATTTTAAATAAATTTTCTAAATATATCATATTTGATTTGATCATTCAATATAATGTAATCAATTCTCAACTATATTGTTATTAGGTTTAGTTAAGTTGTTATATTTATTTCTCGTTACTTATAAATATCTGTTACTTCGTGCAAATGTTTATGAATTTAATGTTGTTTTCTTTTAGAAAATTAATGTATTTAGTTTGCAGCCAGTAAGTGAGGTGACACTCTTAGATGACCTTTTCTCTGTTTTTGAATGTTATAGTTCATCTGGTTGACGTTACTCAAACGTAAATAACTATTTGAAATAACGTAGCTGTTAAAAATATCAAGTTTCAATAAATATTTTCATGGTAAGCTTTCACCGTTGTTCTAATATTATGGAATATAATTATGTATACGTGAAGATCTTTTACTTTAAATCTCTAATATAAATGTAGATCAAATTGTAAATTTTTAAAAATTTATGTGTAGTTCAATGGTCTCAATACTAACTTACATTTACTTACGTACTTACTGAATTACGAAAATAAACTATGAGAATGAATGTTGTGAAATATTTGTTTTATTTAAGAAAACCTTACGTACACTCAAACACACATGCAATTTATAATAGAACGCAAAACAGTAATGAAAGTATAAACAACAATTTCAACCTATTTAGTAAACAAACTACTCATGATCATATTTGAAACAAGTTTTCATTGTGGCATCGGCCGTTCTCGAAAGTATATATATTTGTACAGAATTTTAACTCTAAATATTTTCATGGGAAGAATAGCCATCACATTCGCATTTATAACATTAGTTAGGATAACAATTATTACAAACATACAGAAAGTAACATATATATATTTATATACATATATGTATATATAATATTGAAAGCATGGACAGACAAAACAACAATACCTATTTCTTTTTTTCGTAAGTACATAAGCATAATTTTATTTCAATTTACATGTAGGATAAGAATTAAAAATTATTAACAAGTTTTGCACATGTATAATAAAGAAATACAAAAATATAAGAACAAAAACACTACCATAAAATATCATAAGGCATCGTTGTCTTTGGGCAGGTTTTCCAAGATGCGGGCAGCATTTCCTCTTTGAAATTTTTATTATAAATGTCCTACTCCAAATCGATCACATATATTAACTCTAACTACTAAATTGGAATAGTTTATCACACCCTCTAAGAGAAGCACAGACGCGCATAACACTGCTACCATGAGGCAGATATAAAAGTGGCAATAATTTTACCGCATTTGAACCCGTAAAGTTTAAATAATTAAAACTGATATGTCCGTTTGTAATATCAAAACAATTGCATATAATAGTATATACGACACTTTTAACAAAAAAAAATTAAAAGTTTTGTCTGTCATCTGTGTGTTTGTTTGAAGTACTCTCCGAAACGACTATTTCGACCCATTTCAACGGGACTTTCATTAGCATATACTTATACTTGAAGAAGTTCCTTCGCCCTGTACCCACTTGTTTGGAGACTCCCTGTATAAGCTAGGATGTTTTTCTCATTACATATGTTCAATGAATTTATCACATTAAAACAAATTTATCACATTAAAAAGCGGCCGAATTGCTAAAATCCGACAACGTAATCACTAAAATATCCTTAACGTAGAGCACAAAAATACATTTTGATGAAAAGATCTCACGGAAGATGAAAATGTTCGTAATACCTTTTGTAAAATAATAATTTGCAAACGCAAAAATATTTTAGGAACTTCTCGACAACATATAGCTTTCATAAAAAATATATCTTATTTCTCTTTACAAATGAACAATATTTGTTTCGAGATCAAAACTAAAATAAGTAGATAAATGTAAATAAATGTCTTCCCGACGAATGACAAATTAGTTAAATAAATATATAATTGTCCTACTTAAAAACAAAAGACCTGACTGCTTTAAAATAATTAATTGAAAGGGTGAAAACAAACGTACTTTTGGTAGATTATTCTGTTTTGGTAGGTTGTGCCCGTCTAGAGCACGTTATGAAATTTTATTTCGATTTTAATTAATCAATTTTATTTTTGTAAGACTTGTTTTGAGAGTTTGTGTCGAAATATAGTAACGTAATAGTAGTATGATATATTATCATATCAGTTAGTCAACACACTACTTACTGTCCCCCTGTTGGACACGAGTTTCCTTCCTGGCCGAACGGGGTTTAGGTCATTATTCACCATACTGGCCAAATGCGAATTAGTTAACACATCTTTTAGAACTTTTTAAGAAGTCTCAGGCATACAGGTCATGATGTTTTTCTTCATTTATTTAAGCAAGTGTGAATTTCTAATAAGATAACTTTGAAAAACCAGAGGTACAGCTTGGAATCGGGCCACGGAACCCTCTTTTCTAACCTTGTATTAACTTTTCTAATAAACCTTATGTTACTCCTACAATTGAGGGAAATCCAATGTCACCTCATATGTTAGAATCTGTCAAGCAGTTTGAGTGCAGTGTGCAAATACAAATATCAAAGACTGAGACATATGTATGTACAGAACACGCACATGAGCGCAGTCATGTTCAACTATAAATAAAGTAAATAATACTGACTCTATTACTTTCTTCGTAGAAAACTAGACGACATTTACGTAGTTCTAAGACAAATCTAGAATGTAAAAATGGAATCTACTTAAAGGTCGAACGATCTTTACTCAGTAATCTCGGTGACCTGTGCTTCCTCCGGGGCGCAGGAAGTTCCAACTACAGCGTAAATAGAATAAATAATTGCCGGCTTCTTATTGACACTTGTAGTTCCAGCGAATTCCATTATTGATTAGTCTGCTTAGCTACTCTACTGATTTTATTCTCCGGTTGATTTTATTCGTCAGACCATCTACATATATATTTGTATATATATATATATACATTCACATATATAAATATATATATATATATTATGATGGGGTAGCAAATGAGAATGCAGTCCACCTGAT
>DWRA01001945.1:0-15310 GCA_018250295.1 Spathilepia clonius
TTGCTACCCCTGAGGACTAAGTTGGAATGCCTCGCTAAGTTTATCTCCCTTACCACACCCTTCAAACCAGAAGACAGAAGCGCTTAACACTGCTGTTATTATGCAGAAATAAGTGCGGCGGTGGTGCCGCCGGAGTCGAACTACAAAGGGCTCTACCACCTTTCACCGTTTTTTAACTCTGTATTAAATGGTACATATTTAATTATCTATACAATATCTATGGTTAAAACTTATTTTTACATCTTAATTTAGCTTAAGTCTAAGCTGAAAGATTTGCAAATAGAAATAATAAGCTAAGTGAGTGTCTACAAATATCACTTCTGTATAAAACCTTCAGTCATTAGATAATCGTAAATCTTTCTAGTCTTATTGACATCAATTTTCAGAAGTCTTCTAGCATCCAACAAGCGCAGAAACCCTAATTTATTGTTTTCTGTTATCAACAAATCTTTGATGGACATGTAGTTTTGTGGTAGCAACCTCAGATGTGAACAAAGCGTCTTTTCGCTGTCTGACAGAAAATGATAGCCTGGGAGCTCAGAAATATCTAGAGGCACCGACTTCCTTATCTTTTTAAACTCTCCATCTTTCGGAAACTGTTGCTTAATTACAATAGGAGACTGATCATCAAACTGCTTCGACATGATGGACGTAGCATATTTTTGCTCCTTCAACATGAGTTCATGTTCTCTTTTTAAATGCTTGTATAATCTAGCCGTGTGCAAAGTTTTTATTCCTTTCTTCCTATACTCGCACAAAGAAAATAGGCGTTGTATAAGCTCCTCTTCTAAACTTAGTGATTCCATAAAAGCATCAAATTGTATTCCTGTCATGAACTGCATAAAAGGTAGTAATCTCTCCGGTTTATGCCATGGTGATGAAGGTTTGGCGAACATATCAAATTTTTTCATCCAAGATATCAATTTATTTAGCATGATCAGACCGTGGTTCCGGAGTATTTTGTAACGCCGCCTCCTCTCCCGGAGTCTAGTGTTTAGCGCATTGACCAAACTCACTTTTAAGTAGTCCATGCACTCATCTTCCTCATCATCAGAGTAACTGTCCTCTATGTTGAATATACTCTCTGCATTGTAATCATAACTTAGTTCAAATTCTGACCGATGAGCATTATATCCGGCCAGTTGCTTCTCGCCGTTATTATTTCTAGGCGGATTCATACTCGGATTTAAATTGAACAAATAAGGTACTATCGGTTTAGGGAATAATGACTGTTCAGTTTCTGGAAGTAATTTCAACTCGTTACACTGCACATTTTCAATATAATACTTCCTATAGTGCTCCTGACATTCGAGTTTAGATCTCGTGTGCACACTTTTCGCTATTTCCTCCCAATTACCGTACCCATATGAAGATAGTGAAGTGAGTAACTTGCATTCTTCTTTTGCGGACCAGTTGCAGTTATCGAATAGAGGGAAGTCGTTACGTCTTACAGCGTAACTGTGAGAGTTCTTGTGGTCTTTAACCTCGCGGCCGGTGGCGAAGCATGCGGTACACAAACTCACGTCGCATTCTACGCACTCGATGTACGGCTCGTGAGCCGCCTCCCCGCACGAGTCACACTTCGAAAGAAGTATATCGTTATTCATGTTTTCCAGGTGGAGGAACTGATCCAGGACTTCTATGAGAAGTACTACGACATAGACCACAAAGGCTGCCGGCACGCACTGTTTCTCAGACTAGTCAGATGATAAATAAACACTAAGACAATAACTGTTGTTTTACTCCTTAATTTATGTCGTACGTTAAATAAACAGGCCTCAAAGTGTTGATGCTCTCATATCTCATAAAAACGATAAACTTCAATTAAATTCACAAACAAACGTCACAAAACACAACGCTCGTTCCTTTGACCGGTTTGACAGAATAACATTTCATCACAACTTATAGGTTAGGTTTATTGTAGTTATATGAGTTAGTTAGTGTTGACAGATACAGGTTTTAACATTACAATTGTGTAAAAATGCCATCTGTAAAATTATATTATCAAATAAGTCTGAAGTGCATTTTAATTATTTCGGCGTGAATTAGCTTTTAATCAATTAGAAGTCGAAACTTCGAAATTATCAACCAAATAGTAACTCATTCTAGTTTTTATTTGCCTAGGATAATTTTGATCTCAGATAATTTTATTTTTTAAATTAGATATAAAAAATAACTTAATATTTTTTTCCCGCTGTCCATTATCCAAAAATTACGCATTACAATAGTTTCAATCTTTACCCAAAAAATTGTCAGAATATCTTGTACTGGTAACTTTGTAAAGAAGAGAAAGAGGAAGCTAAAGAAAAAACAATAGCGTAATGTAGGGCTGTTAAAAATTATATAATGATATACAATAGTCTATACTATCAATTACTTAATATTTAATTACTAGTTATTTATCTACAATATTGTTGTCTTATATGAGTAACTGTATTTTAAATAGGTTAACATGTCTCTTCCACATTTGACTGCTTTAGCAATTTAGGAATGTAATACGAAAGATTCGCGTTAGGACTAATATCATAATTCATAGGGCACTAAACGTTGCCTGGGGCTTACATAACCAAATAGAGTCAAGTAATTATTGATTGGCGTCTGTATGTGAAAGCGCATGGGTCATACGTGCATAAAGTAAAATCAATAAATTCTGGTGATTTTACTCAAGTGAGTAGGTATATTTTATTATGTATAGGTACTTAACACTGATTACTGAATGAAACATTAAGTATCATTACTTATTCTAACAAAATAGCAATTAATATGTAATATGAATTAACAAGTGTTCTATTTCGTATTTTATTTAAGTTCGTGATTAAATACTTATGAAGAGATTTGCTCCGAATATGAACCTAATAGTAATATTTCCTTTGAATTTATTAGGTATTGAAAGATCGAGTGCAGTATGTTGAACAACTCTGTTCTCCCGCGGATTTATAGGATAGTACGCGTATATTTAAATTAATTACCTACACATTATAATCCACATCATAATAATTAATGTTACACACGTCAGATGTTCGTACGGAAAAATTCAATAAGCAAGCATGAAGCATCCCTAGAAAACTATCTATATACTGTTTTCTATTACCAAACGTATTATTGATTTTGACAATTTCCTAACTGCTATTGGGTTACATTGTTGACTGGTTTTATATTAATTGGTAGTTTGATTCAAACGCGTATGCTATTGGTTGTTGTACAGAAATGGAGAATGTACCATTGTATAACGTGCATAGAAAACAAACTCTTTGTGAGCGACGTCAGACATGAACTCATTATACACTCGTATTTGAACAACTAAAATTATATTCATCTCTGTCTAACACACCATAGCTCACATCATCTGCTATGTTTTATCTCATTCTAGCTACGAGTGAAGGTCCCAGAATGTTCTAGACGTTTTAATGTATATATTTTCGCGCGACGACAGCGCTACGTTTCATTCATTTGTGAAGTAGATAGTGTGAACTTGTGAGTCGTGTTGTGTGTGAATATTTTTAATTTTCTGCTGGCTACTTGTGATTTACTGAATAGATACTCTAGTTTCAAGTAAGTGGTATTTCTTTACTATTGATTTTAAGTGATTTGAGTGAAAAAAGTCGAGAAATTGCAAAAAATCCGAAGCTTCTAGATGTATAGTAGGATTGCGCGGAAGATCGGTCTACGTCTCCAAAAATGGTGTCAGACGTATGGAGGCTAACAGGAATTATTTCTTTGTTGTAGGTTAAAACATCAAAATGGGGAAGGATTATTACAAAATACTGGGAATCGCAAAGGGAGCGTCGGACGACGAAATCAAAAAGGCGTATCGTAAATTAGCTTTGAAGTACCATCCGGATAAGAACAAGGCCCCCGGAGCGGAGGAGAGATTCAAGGAGGTGGCCGAGGCGTACGAGGTGCTGTCCGACAAGAAGAAGAGGGAGATTTACGATGCGCACGGCGAGGAAGGCTTGAAGGGTGGAATGGGAAGCCAGAACGGACCTGGTGGCGCCCAGTCCTTCTCATACACGTTCCACGGCGACCCAAGAGCAACGTTCGCCCAGTTCTTCGGCTCGGCCAGTCCGTTCCAGGCGTTCTTCGATCTGAACGGCGGCGCGGGCGGGGGCACCACAATGTTCTTCGACAGGGACATGGACGTCGACATGGATCCGTTCGCGAACATGGGCATGGGGACGGCGCGGCCCGGCGGCCCCGGGGGTGCCTTCCGCAGCCACAGCTTCAACTTCCACGGCTCTCCGAGCAGGAAGGAGAAGACTCAAGACCCTCCCATAGAACACGATCTGTACGTGTCGCTCGAGGACATCTCTCGTGGGTGTGTTAAGAAGATGAAGATCTCGCGCCGCGTCATGCAGCCCGATGGCACGTCGAAGAAGGAAGACAAGGTGCTGACGATCCATGTGAAGCCTGGGTGGAAGGCGGGCACCAAGATTACGTTCCAGAAAGAAGGAGACCAAGGCAGAAATAAGATCCCAGCCGACATTGTATTCATTATCAGAGACAAGCCAAACCCACTGTTTAAGAGGGAAGGAAGTGACATCAGATACACTGCCAAGGTCTCGCTTAAACAGGTAAGAAGCTGCTTTTTCTCTCTCTTCAATTTGGTATCATGTGTATATTTTATAACCCTCAAACTAAAAAGTCAAATATTCAGTAATATACAACCATATGTCATTATTAATGTGCAGTTAAGGATAGGAACTATGGAACTAAATATGCTTCTTCTGACGAACATTGTGATAAAGTTATATATACCTACTCAATTATTGTCCTTACAGTGTAATGTTTAGCAATTCATATGAGGGGAAGTTTGCAAAATTCATCACGCACATCCATTAAAACTAAACAGTGATGAGTCAGGTTGTTGCATACATAAATACTTGATAATCAAAACCCTGTCTGATTTACCTTGAGCCAGGTAATCCATCTTAACAGTGGAACTAACCAATGTTCTTTTTTGTTTCAGGCTCTCTGTGGAACCATCATTGAAGTGCCAACCATGTCTGGAGACAAGTTAACGGTGAATCTTCAGGGGGAGATCGTGAAGCCACACACGGTGAAACGGTTCCCTGGTTACGGGCTACCGTTCCCCAAGGAGCCGACGAGGAAAGGTGATCTGCTGGTCGCCTTCGACATAAAATTCCCTGATCGGTTAAGTTCAGGCGTTAAGGAAATACTGATGGACACTTTACCTAATTAGCCAAGACTGTTAGTCATCTTATAGGACTGCTAGTGTATAAAACGTAGGTCTTCAGACTGCAGTTATATGCGCGCTCAAACCTGTGGGCTGGTCAACCAGGTTTTTGATTACAGGATATTTCGCTTATGTAAATAGCCTCTGCGTTTCCGATTAGGGACAGTAGCGTTTAGCGAGTTTTCGTACTCGTAAGTGATAATCGAGTCTTTCGTTCGATCGCGCGACTTTCGTAGCTACGCTGTGGTGGTTGCGATCGCCTGGTGTGTAGACTGTAGCGTCAGCACGTGTTGGAAGTAGGTCATTCGCGTGTTTAGTCGACGCGGCTTATTTAAAAGTATAATAGTGTTAAGATTGTTTGAGAGACAACTCGGAGCTTTTTTCTTCCGCATGCGTTTTGTTTCTAGACTAAGGCGACCGCAATTTTGCGCGATTACACATCCGCCAGAGTTAGTAGGACGGAAAGAGATCGATATATGTTTCCCACCGTTGCAGTCAAAACTAGGCAATCGCGAGACAGCGGAAATCGCGCCGTGAAAACTGCAACTGTCATTTACGTACATTATGATATTTCTACGCGTGTTGAGGTACCGCGTCCGCGCGGAAGCAGAAGAAAAATGCTCCGTGCCTGAGAAATGCCAGTTGAAGCATTGAAGTCTGATCTGAAATGATCGCAGCCTCTGTATGCGTTCTCGCAATGCATACTATGTTAGCCAATGTGTATTGTGTGTGTGAGTGAACTTTGTACGTTATAGTACGAGGAACTAGAGAGATTGATTCTCGGTTGAGTGTGCGCATGTTCTTATTTAATTTGTTAAGCTGTAAATATTTTTTACTTATGTAAATACGTGACTAAGGCAACAATTGTAAGTTTTAGGTTTCCGAACAATATTTCTCCGTTCAATTTCAATATTATCCGTTGAAATTGTTCCATTTCCATTATGTTGTCCGGAAACATGATCTAACAATTGCATTGAGATTTTGAAATAGAATTTTGTTATTGGCTTAATAACATGATTGGATTTCAAAAGTAAATTATTTTTGACTCTTTAACTGTAATGTACGTAGTGATTATCGAAAAGCGACACTTTTAAACTTATTACTTATAATTGCTGTTACAAGAATGACTAATAAACAATACGACAAAAACACTGCATTTTATTTGAAAAAACATGTATAATCCCTTTGTAAATTAGGTAAAATTTTGGTCGATAAAAAATAGCTGTGACTTGCACAGCTATTTTTTATCGACCAAAATACACTACACCCAATTCGCACATCCTCACATAACGTTTTTAAATTGATAAAATGGGTATCACACATTTATAATTATATTGATAAATAAATAAATTCACAAATTACGATATTTCATGACATACAGATTGCTTTCGTTACAAAGACCTTGTACACTAGTTTTTGAAAATCGAAAAATGTAAAATTATAAGCTTTATCCGTAGCATATTGATCGTGGGGTATTATTTTAATGTGGACTAGAATAACCGCGAGGGACATAATAATATATCGGCGGGAGTGTAAACAGCTGTATGTATGTGAGCGTCATAGCAGTTGGCACGGTGCTTGCGAACCTTGGCTGGGGCTGGAGGCGCACGGCCACTGAAACCGCGATTCTGATAAGAGGCAGACATTTAATAGTTTGTTTTGGTATTCTAATTATGTTTATTGTTCTTGTAAAAGGTCAATGCATGTAGGTAACCACGCTAAACAGATAATGATAGTTAAATATAGATACATCTGTTTACTATGGTAGTACGTTATCGAGAACTAAAATGAAAAGAATGTCACTGCGTAACAATTTATTACGTGACCACAAGATCTTGTTGTTATTTCACTACGGGTAGAACGTTATATACTATTAGAATAATAACAATACTACAAATACATACAACATATTGGGTCTATAGGGCCACAAAAGCTTCTGCTTATTTACATTTTTATTAATTTCTCTGCAAGTTTTAGTAGCATTGTAACACAAATAAATATTAATTATTTATAGAAATGTAGATCATTGATCCAAGCATTGTAATTCACGTTAGCTAATGACGCAATTATTAGTAGGGAAACAAAAACAAACAATGTACGTCAAATGCGCAATTTGATGTTTATAAAAACGCTTGTAATTAGCCCGCTTGCGCTTATTTCTTTTTGGCAGTATGGCCATACGTAGTCGCCTGGTGGCGCGCGCAGCACGTCACTCGTAAAAATACTCGGCGCCCGCCCCCGCGCTGGAACGAGGAATAGCAACGATAACCTGATAACTCTGATGAATTCATCACTGATGTAATTAAGACTGATATCTTTGATGAAATAACCGGACCTCCAACTCTTTTAGTACTCTTATTACATGTTAGGTACCTAGTTCCCCAATCCCCCCGTTCACTGTATGTAGACGTTTCTTTGTTGTCTCGTCAACTGCCAGTGTCGATAATTTTTATTTTCAATAGATGTTATTAAAACAGCCGCCGTTTTATTCTACTCTAAACTTGATTTGTTGGAGTTCATATTTTGTTTCGTTTTAATTTGAGCGAGTGAGCTAAAACCCGCATTTTTAGATAATGAAAATCAATAGGTGGACTATAAACGATACGGAGCGCTGGGCTAGCTATGTAGTGCCTATGTAATGTGTATTTTAGATAATAACACATTGTATAGGCATTTTTACCGTATGGCGTATTACGCACGCGCAGTAGGGACCCCGACTTCCTATGCGCTGATATTCATACCTTCACGTACGCTATTCGAGTACCTACATTAACATTAATTACTGTGTATGGTATGGTTTCACACAACTCATTAATGGGTAATACTTACTACAGGATATAAAAATAAATATGATGTTAGGAAAGGCCACTATTTGTCTAACCTAATGTCTAATTAGATAAACCCCAGCAATTGCTTGAGTCCCCTTTATTCAATGAAACCTAAGAAATAAATGATAAGATCCTGTGGGTAGACTTCTACAAAATAACCTGAAGGTTAACACAAACTACTTTTGAGAATTTTAAGATTTCAGTCAAATACCTACTTATTGACTTATTTATTCGGTTAAATACTTTGCCTTCGTGTGTTTTACACTTTAAGAATAAATAAAAATAATGTTTCCCATAAATTATTAAAAAAAAAAATTATTTACTACTAATATTGTTTGTATTTAGTGGACCAGTAAATAAAAGGTTGTCGTTTATTAAACCAGTGATAAAATCATATTAATCTCAATAAAATGAAAGCCGCGTCGAACTTACAACAGCTTAACAAGACTGCAGCATCAGACAATAATAATAATGATTGTGATAATTGAACAGGAAGTACTGCGGCTTGCAGCATCCACAAAAATCATCATTTCACATTTATGCTAGAGATCCAGAACGAAGTCACAGTAGAAATATAACATTTTTTCCATATTTGTACTGTGACGAAGTTGAAAAGACGGAGCTAGGACTATGCAGTACCAGGGGTGAACAATTATTCACTTGATGCGAGGTCGGTCCAGTAAGATTGCTTGGTCATAATTAATCCACTATCGTCCCTTTCTTGTAAACAGCTGAACTGAAATTGACGGGAATCTTCGCGCAAAGCTCATCAAGTTTGGATGATAGATTGAAATTTTTATTTGGTCCCGTAGCACGAAGGTACTTTTATCCAGTGTCGTCGTATATTTTTTACGAAATTGATCATCCATGGACGCGTATTTCATAACTTTAATATATAACGCCTTAACCCAACAGTGTTTCCTTTGTGAGATGTTACACAGGCTTTTTTCTGCATCATTCGCAAGAGGATCGAGCAGCAATAGCAGACTTCTGCTTTAACTTTTTATGTCCCGTGATATGCAAGATATTAAGCAATATTGATAGACTTATTGGGAAGATTTAGGTCGTATAGCATACAGTAAAAATAGAGTTATAAAGTTTCAATAAAACAACCACATGAACTAATTCATTGTAATAAAAAATCTGTGTTATGATTGTTAAAAAAATCAGGACAATTGAAAATATACCTAATAAAATTGTATTGTATACCAAGTGTAGGACTCGAAAAGGCGGTCGAATTTTTAAGCGTTCGTCCGGGCAACGACCCCTGCTATGAGGACGGGAGGTGCATAACACATTTTTGCACCCGGACAAATAGTTCCCGACGGTCTCGACTATCTATTTTTGGATACCTACCTACCTATAGGTATTGCTTGATTAATGACTGAATTGACAGACTGCTTTGTAAATAGATTTGTGCTGCCAAAGGAGAAAACAATTTGCATCTTTTTATATTTTACACAGATCTAGAACAATAATAATAGATAGCTACTTGCACCGTTCTAATTCAGTAGATCTATTAAAGTGGACTTTACAAAAATAACCATTAAAACAATGAAATAAACAAAAAACATAATTCATATTATAAACAAAGAGATTAAATAAAAGGGCTATATAGTGAACATTTTTAATATTTTTGTATACAACTTCTTTCATACCGCCTCACTTTAACACGATTCCGATTCATTGTCGAGTGCCATTATTATGATTATATAGTAAAGCGTGTTACTACCAATTAGTAATATCTCGTGGATTACGCGTCTCCCTGTGTGGATCATTTTTACTTTTAATTTATTAATATATATTTTTTATAAATGTCTATTTTTGAGTAAAACCAACATGATAAATGTCTAGAAATAATACGTATAGTAAATAAAAAAAGATTTAAGCCATTCGGTAGTGTGTTGAATTTTTAATAAGTACAGCGTTAAATGGAAACGACGCTCCGATAAGAATTTATAATTATTTCTGGTATGTAGCTGCCAAAGAGACGAATATTGTATTGTTGCTATAATATTTTAATGCATTCGGTAGGCGCTGTTTTAGACTTCGACAGACATGATTGCGCGCGCTAAATGGCAATGAGTACCAAAGCAAAATATGAGGATTGCACTTTTTCAAACAGATATTAGAAGAACGCAAAGATTAAAAAATCGGTCCGTTTTTGTTTGTGAAACATTTAACGCCACCATCACACCCCACTTTTATCTATATAGGATATAAAGAGCACATTTTATGAAGTAAGAACATTAGAGGTTGTAAAATGAAATGTGACTCCATAGTATGTGCTTAATCTATGTATATCCTTCATAAATAAGGGGGAGGGGGATACATTGAACGGCATGATCCAGATTTTTAATTTTTAGGTTCTTCAGAACTAATATCCTTAAACAACTTCTTTAATCTCCGCGTCTGCGCTAACAATAAAACGACGAACACTATTAACAAGTAAAACTGACTATATTAGGATTCGCTGGTAAATATTTTCATTTCTATGAACCTTAAAATCATAGGAAAGTACATCGCACGCTAGCCTCTGAGTTCTGAACTTTTAAATCGATAATCAACAAGTGCATTGACTGCGTTGTACAATATAGTAGGTATTCTACATTATCTACATTCTATGGTTTCGACCTACCAGTTGTCAAGTGTTCCAGTTTTCCCCAGATTTTTTGTTAAGAAAGACGTGTCAGTAATGTTTCGGTATTGTATTAAATATAAACCGAGGTTGAATTTTAGTGAATATCACGCAGTGGTAGGTAATCCTTCTGCAGACTTCTTGGCAACACGCATTGCAACCTTAGGGTTAAAAATGACTTACACACGGAAGTTGCGTATTATGAAAGTTGACTTTATTAAATTAAATTTAATTGAGATTAGAATACTTATTTGAATGTTGACAAAATATATGTACGTCCAACACTTACGCCTACATTAGCAGTACAAAGGATACTCGTAAAAAACATTAAATATTTTTAGGCATAAACCACTGACAAATAAATGCCTCATTCCCTGTTTTAAAATTTAAAAACAAAAATATATTCATCGCATTATGTCACATTTTCAAAAGTTCAAGATCTCTGTCAACAGTAAGAGATGTATTGACTTGAACTGCATCTCCTGATACTACAGTCTATATATACTAAGCGTAATAGCCGCTTAGCGCACTCCTGTTCCGGTTGAACGTTCTACGTAACAGCATAAAACAAATAAAGTAACAACTAACCAAAGCAGCTGCTAAAGAACAATCTCGACGCTCACGTGTAGAGCTATTTATTTTTAAGCGCTCAAGGAAACCGTTATTACGGTGTAATAAGGTTTTTATTAGCATGTTTAATTGGTTGTATACGTAGGGCATGCAACTCGAACACGACTGAAGAACCAAGCGTCGAGTTCATTCGAGAATTAACGCCGATCGTCGCATCGCATCGCTAGAACCGCTTTTGCAACAAAACTGGTTTCTACCACAGAATATAATACGTATTCATTCCTGTGTTTCCAGCTCTTTATTATAAACACCCCTTGCGTTATTTTTATTATTTTTTATTTCGTTTTTCCCTTTTTTATTTTGATCGGGGGGAATATTGTGGATTGTTATCTACCTAATTACCTAACAAAATTTAGTTTTTCTATTTATTGAATTATTTTTTTTAAATTTTGTATTGCTGTTATCACATTACTTTATACAAATTATTAATAAGAGCGTATATATGCTGATAATACTTAACAGACAGTATTTTCGAAGGACAGCGGGTGTGATCTGGTCCTGTTAGCCTTGTAGTCGAGATATTCTTGCATTGACGCCACTAGCTTACCTTCTATGTCTTGTTTGGTAAATAGGGCAACGAGCTCAAGTTTCATTGTACAACTGCTTCTAGATCAAGTGAATAGTAAGTACATAACTAGAGGCGAATAGAAGTGAAATATTTGATATGAAATATCAAAAGTTGTATTAAGATTGAGTAGGTTTTCATATGGACTATATACTAAACTAAAGTCGTTAGGTATAATTTATGTAATCTACTCGAAAGTTTCTGCTTTGATAAAGGAAGTAATAATTTTCCAAATTTAAAATTTTATTCGTTAGATGTTTCCAGAAGTTTAAATTTGATCTCCCACAAAATGGGGTAAAATTGTATCTCAACGATGCGCGGATGTGTTTAAATTGGGGACACGTGCTCCCAGCGTCACGTGTCGATAGAAGGTGACACGTGATCGGCGCCACGCGGCATTCGCTCGCCAAGCCGTGACCTTATCATATAACACATATATTTGTAATACACCTTTCAATCTTCCAGTGTACAATGCAAGAAGAACGTATAATAGTTGGATTGATTATAGTAATTTTAAAGCAGTCCATTCAACACCGTTTTCAAAAATTGGCTCTACTTGTGACATTCGTTCGTCGGATCGTGAAATGCGTCAGTAATGTTTTGCGCACGTAAAGCTGTTTACCAATAATTAGAAGAAAAATGTTGAAAATATAATAATAAGTCTAAATTTATTAAAATAATCTCTGTGTAATTAGCAGGTACTTATCTCTTCCAAAATACTAGATCGAGAAATATTTACATAAATATAATATTCTATGATACTACCGAAAAGTTAAGGTTACTTGGGATTTTTTCGGCGCTAAGATAAATTCTGATGAATAAAATTGTTTGCTAATTTGATTATTCTTATTTTAAGTAGCAACTATAAAGGTGCTAATTTTAAAAAAGTAGTGCGTAAACACATCGTCACGAAATTGGACTTTTATAAAAAAAACGTAAGATTAATAATATAATTTAACATTCATTCAAAATTAATGTACTAAGGAAAAATACTTAAAATATTTTGTATTTATGTTTTAAATTTCGTTTTTAGAATTTAAATTTTAATATTTACAATGGTAAGTCCTTATTTAAATAAAGATATTATGTAAATAGTCTATAAATGATTGCTCATGTTACAACCGACGTTATCGGCGGTAGCACTGGGTATTTAATTTCCTTTGGGATGACTTTTGAACATTTTTTTTTTTTTCATTTTTATGAGGTAAAAATAAAAAATTATTTTATATTTTGCTGCTGTAATACATGCCGTACTTGCGCTGTAATGCTGCTGTTATACGGCAGAAATAGGCTATGGTGTCTACCCTGTGAACCACGGAGAGACCTACCAATGATATTTAACAGCCTCTTTATGTATATATAACATTATTGATTTACATAATCCTGTCACTTACAAATCTTACAATTTAGTATACTATAAGATAAGTTATCGGTACAAAGAAATCGTTTGTTATCGTATATATTTATATTGCCTCACGTTTGTTTTGTAATGTGTAATCACATATGAATACTCGATGGTGAGTGCGCAGAAAGTTCTCGACGTCTCTTTGTTATTGTTTACAGTCCGTGGCTTTCTAGGGAGTTCCTGTCGTTATCGCTAGACCCCTTGTAGGTACTAGAAAAATCTATCGAGAGTGTATTTCGCACACCGTCTGTGTAATGCCATATGTCGTATGTCATAGCGACTTTGTAACATATATATATAAATAAAATTGAAGTGTCTGTTTCTATGTTATGATAATATTTTTTTACTGAATGCATATGAAAGTAAATATGGTATTCGTAACAAAAACATAATTATTAACATTTTTGTTTGTCTATCTGTCTGTCTCATCCTATTTTGATTTTAGAAAAGGTTTTAGACCCCTGCAAAAAATTAAACTCTATGAATGCTGTGTAACATTACTACTCAACGCGCGTGTGTTTGTTCTCCCTTTGGTTTTTAGTTATTGTTGGTTTTTTCTACCGGGTAGATAGTAAATTAGATTTTGTAAGACTTCTTTCGTCTAGATTAATTTATGAAACTTCGGTAAAACTCCAAAAACCTCAGTCCATAAAAATCTCACAAAGGAGTGTACCTAACCATAGTACCTGGCACTTGCGCATGTCACACACACCAATTACGTGAAATCTAGACGTGTGCAATATCTTCGTGACATGTAGAGGTTTCTTACCTCTCGGACATGTCATTAGCTTATCAAAATTGCACGCCTTATTCGCCAAGGCTTTCCATTACGTCAACAGATTCTGATATGCTCCACAGTGCCTAGTAAGGTGCCGTACACTTGCACGAGTAAGGTGCTTTATTTAACTACATAATTATTTAATTAGTTTGAAGAGAATAAAGGGCAAGTTCTAGTAATTGTAGGAAGTGCGCACATGTAAGAGATAAAGACGCAAGGCTTGTTATTTTGCTTCAAAATTAAACCATTAAGGTTTGTATACTTTGATAACTACTACTGTGCTCGAATTGAAGTGTTAGAACGGCTATCTACGGCTATTGCCGTTCCAACTTAGTCGTCAGCAGTAACAACGTCTCTATGGCTGACCTCAGGTAGAACTCTAAAACTATGTCACGTCCTGACGTATCAGACGTCAAGTTTTGCTGTTTGAATTTTGCTACGTGTTAATGGTGTCGCCTGGGGGCGCAAAGTAAGTTTTAAAGCTCTTCCTACACATTTTTTAAAATGATGGGCTACCTGATAAACAATTAGTCATTGACGTTTATGGAAATTTGCAACACTAGGAGGAGTTGACAATGTATCGCTACCTTTGGAGGAGAATATCATTTGAACCTTTTTTGAAGAACCCCATGTCATAGCACAAAGGAAACTCAAGAAGAAGTTCATGCAAACCGAATCGTAGAGGCAGCCACGCGCGCCAGGGGTGGATGGAAATGCTACGTATATAATACGAAGAGCCTGATTTTGCAGCTCCCGAAAACGTGTCGTCTTGGGTGTCGCCCCTTATACCCCTGGGAGACTTTACCCCCGATCGAGACGTTGTCCAATCCAAATGTCCATCCTCTTTTGCATCATTAAATTATAATCTTGTTGCGGAAAAAAAGAGGATTGAAAAAAGATTAAAGGAAATCAACAAACCCATACTAATATTGGAGAATTCTATATGTACATACATCTAGGTACTTAGAATTCTCCAACTTACTTAAGTTCTTGCTTAGCACTTATTCTTACCCTTACTTTTTAAAGGTAGTAGAACCCTTTGTAGTTCGACTTCGGCGGCACCACCGCCACACTTATTTGTGCCTAATAACAGCAGTATTAAGCGCTGCTGTGTTCTGGCTTAAAGGGTGTGGTAAGGGAGATAAACTTACCGAGGCATTCCAACTTAGTCCTCAGGGGTAGCAACGCACCTGTTGTAGACTTCAGTTGGGATTCTGGTCTTATCTGGGGTGGATCACAAATGTCCATGGGCGGCAGTTGCCACTTACCATC
>DWRA01001946.1:0-15304 GCA_018250295.1 Spathilepia clonius
CACCGAAGATAAAAACATACAAAGAAAAAGTTCGACCAGAAAAAGAACAATACAAGATCGCCGATAGCTTTTTTCCAGACCTCGTCAGTACCACAATTTGTTCTATATCATATCCAACCCATTACTGTCCCACTGCTGGGCACGGGCCTCCTCTCAGTGCGGTTAAGCCATAGCCCACCGCGCTGGCCAAATGCGAATTGGTAGACTTCACACACCTGAAAGAACTTCTATTTTTTCAAAGAACTCTCGTGTGTGCTGGTTTCCTCACGATGTTTTCCTTCACCGTTATAGCAAGTGATAATTAATTTCTAATACGCTCATAACTTCCAAAAATCAGGTAATCGAACATCGGATCCGTTGCCTGAGAAGATTCAAACACTAGGCTATCACTGTCTTCTGCCTATCCTTCAACATGACCATACTTCTTATGGATATCCATATGACAACTCAAATTGCTCCGTCTGAGGAAGGTTTTGTCGCAAATGTTACACGTAAACTTTCTATCACCGTTGTGTTTAACCATGTGTAACTTCAGGAGATGATTGTCGAAGAACTTCTCATTGCAGACCGAACACGGCACGTTCTTCTCTTTCAAATGTATTCTTCTAACGTGGTCTTTCATGAACGAATTTCTCGTGAACATTCGGCCACAGTAAGTGCACTTGTGGCCTATGTCGTGGACTTGGATTAGATGTTTTTGCTTGTGATACTGCGACTGGAATTGTTCTGGACATTTTGGACACTTGAAATCTTTCACATCGTGAGCTTTGGCTTTGTGACGACCCAGACACCATTGGTTCTTGAATTTCAATCCACAAACTTCACACTCACAAGAGCCCGTGTGCGCATAGATAATATGAACGCCTAAATTAGCAGCGCTTCTAAAACTACGCCCGCAGAAATCACATATCCTGTTATTGTTGCAATGTTCAGCGTTGATATGCCTAACTAATGTAGCAAAATATCGAAACGTGTTCGGACAGTGCGGACACGGGATATTGTCTTTAATCAGCTTGAAGGGTTCAAAACATCCAGTGACACTTTTGTCGTAACAAGCGTTGTGTTTGCTGATCAAATGGTCTATCAAAGCGTCAAAATCATCCATCGGCTCACAGCACTCCTTACAAGCTACGGACGACACGTCTATCCTAACAACCGCCCGTTCGCCTTTACACTTTTTGATGCATTTCGACTTCAAATCACAAACGGGGTGCTCTGATATCGTGTGCTCCTTCAATTCATCGAACTCCGTGAACTTTTTCGAACAGTAAAAACAGGAGAACTTCGCGAAAAACTTGAACGGTATCGCTGTTGACATGTTTAGTATACAAACGATGTTCTGGCGCTTTTGTGTGAGGTTCTTCTGCGGCTTCTTAGGCTCCAACACATTCTCCTGAGAGTAAAGAGTTGATTTATCGCTTTTGATTATAATCTTGTCCTTACAAGCGCGTAGATGCTGTATTAAACCCTGTCGCGATTGGTAAGCTTGTTCGCAGTACGGACATTTATTATCAGAGTGTTCCAATTGCTTGTGTTTCTTGAGGAGACTGTACGAAACGAAACTCAGGTTGCAAGTGTTGCATTTCCTAAAGTGAAACGTGTTTTTGTGCTTGTCCAACAATCCCTGGGACTCGAAGAGGTCTGGGCACTCGTCACACGAGTAACCACCGCGACGGTGATTGTACCGTACGTGGAAACCCAAACTCCTCTTCTTGTTGAAGGTCAGCCCACAATCATTACACACGAAGGAATTTTGCGGATGCGCGGTGTTGATGTGAATTATCAGATAGCCGAAATACGCGAACCGTACCCCGCAGTACTGACAGCGCGAATCCTCTAGCATGTATTCCTGGAACGGCATATCAACCTCCTTGTCATATTCGAGATCGTGTTTACCAATCAGGTGGTTAACTATCTCGTCAACAGATGTAAACGGTTCAAGACACAACTCACAATTAATTTCAGATATATCAAGTTTAATCTCCTCATTCGTCCGTTTGATAAACTTATTGTCGTAATCCTGATCAACGGCCATACTGTGCGACTTTGTATGCTTTTTGAACTCAGCATAATCCGTGTATTCTTTCCCACAATAGAAACATAAGTACTTGCCGCGCCATTTAAACGGTATAATCGATGTACTGTCGAAGAGGATTTTCAAATTATTCCTCCGTCTCTCAGATGTGAAGTGCTGGTACTTGCTTTGCACGACTTCATCTGGAAAGAAACGTTTCTTCATGTAATGCTCCTCTTAATACATCGACACACTATTAAACGGATAAGGCTGTTGCCTAAAGACTTGAGGGGAAAATTCGTTGACTATTGCGTCAAGATCAAATCATTAAAGGAAAAGTTAATATTGTAACAGTTATAATCTTTTGCGTCCGGTTTGTATGAATAACAAAACGTTTTGCTAGAAAATACATAAGTTGTGCTTTTCTAACAAAATCGACGATAACATAATATATCCCAGAGATCCATCCCCGAGATTTGCCACTCAGATTTCCCTATGAAAGAGAAATTATTAAACTTATCATAAACGGTTGCTTACACGCAGTAGAAGTATTCAAGTATCATTTGTTTTAGCTTCTTTCGTTACTTTCTTCCCCCTCAAATGAATCCGCTTTATATGGTCTTTCAGGAAGGAATTCCTCGTAAACATACGTTGACAGTGATGGCATTTATGCCCAATGTCGTGGACCTTGATCAGATGCCGTTGTTTATGGTATTGTGACTGGAATCGCTCTGAACATACAGGGCACTTCACCATCCTGACATCGTGGACCTTCGCGTTATGACGGGCCAGACACCACTGGTTCTTGAACTGTAGACCGCAGTCCTCGCACTCACAGGACGCTGTATGCGCCGTTATAATGTGAGCCGCCAAATTAGCGGCTCGCCTGAAGCTACGACCGCAGTAGTCGCATATCTGCAACGTACACTTCAAGCTGTTGCAGTGCTCTGCATTGATATGTCGCACCAGCGTCGCGAAATACTGAAACACACCATTGCAATGTGGGCAATGAATGCTCTCCTGCGCTAATTCGAACGGCTCAAAACATCCTGTTACAGATTTGTCGTAATTCGCGCCGTGTTTCACAATCAAATGATCGATCAAGCTGTCAAAATCTTCTATCGGTTTACAACAGACTTTACAAGTTAGGGACGACACGTCTATCCGCACCATGTACCCGTCGACCACCCATTTCCTCATGCACGTCGACTTCAAATCACAAACGGGATGTTGCACAACCGTGTGCTGTTTCAACTCCTCAAACTCTGTGAACTGTTCCGGGCAGTAGAAGCAAGAGAATTTCGCGTAAAACCTAAACGGCATCGCCGTAGACATGTTCAGAATCGTGACAATATTCTGACGTTTCTGTTGAAGATTCTTCTGTGGCTTCTTCGGTTCTAACGTGTTTTCGCGGTTCAATCGTTTCGATTTGTCCTTTTTGACGATCGTTTTGTATTTACAAGCACGTAGGTGAAGAAGCAGCCCGCGCCGCGACTGATACTGTCTCGCGCAATGCGGGCATTTATTATCAGCATGTTCGATCTGCCTGTGTTTCTTCAGAAGGATATTCGACGGAAAGCTCATATTGCACGTCTTGCACTTCCTGAAGTGGTGCGTGTTTTTGTGTTTCTCCATCAACCCTTGGCTTTCGAAGACCTCCGGGCATTCGTCACACTGGTACCCATTTCGTCGGTGGTTGTGTCTTATGTGAATACTCAAAGTCCTCTTCTTATTAAACGTAAGGCCGCAGTCGTCACAAACGAAACAATTTTGAGGATGAGCATTATTTATATGAGAGATGAGGTAGCCGAAATACGTGAAATGCTCTCCACAGTACTGACAACGCGAATCGGACAGCATGTACTCCTGAAACGGCATATCCACACCCTTATCGTACTCCAGACCGTGTTTTGAAACTAAATGGTCGATCACATCATGCAGAGATGTGAACGGTTCGTCGCATAATTCACAGCTGGTGTCAGACATATCAATCTTTATTTCACAGTAAGTCCGTTTGATCAGTGTAAGGGCTTCGAGTAAATTATGAGATCTGGTGTGCGTTTTTATTCTTCTAAAATCCGGATCATCGTAACTACAGTAAAAGCATTGGTATCGACCGCGCCATTTGAAAGGTGTTATCGAGGTGTTAATGAAGAGAATTTGTAAATTTCTCCTCCGTTTCTCAGATTCGATGTGCTCGTCCTTGATATCCGGGAAATAATCTGGAAAGAAATTATTCTATTTTTAATCCACCACTAATATACATTAGTGATTGGCTTAGCAGACTAGCATTGGACTAGTCCGATTTTTTTAATGTTTCGGGACTTTCAAAGTCGAAATACAAAATCAATTAAAACTGTCAAGACTGACCACTAAAAGATACCTATATTTGTGTAACGTTTGAAATGCTGTATTTTAAAGACTTTCTCGCCAATCTCCATAACTTACAACACTGTAAGTTATAGAGATATTCATATTTTCAGACGCAATCAACTATCAGAGGATTAAATTGGACTCATTATTTTTACTACAGGCAAGAACATCGAGTTTCCTCAAATGGTCTTTCCTCCAATGGTTCCTCAAATCATCTTTAAGGTCAACCACAAGTAAAGGGCCACCACTAATTTCTTTAGACTTCATGATCAATTACTAACCCGCAACAGAGAGTGGAAGGACAATTATCTTTCGTTTCCGTTCCTTCGGAACTTTAGCATTAAAATGAACTCGCCTGATATGATCTTTCAGGAACGAACTCCGTGTAAACATACGCTCGCAGACGGTGCACCTGTGACCAACGTTATGCACTTGGATCAGATGGTTCTGCTTGTGATACTGCGTCTGGAACTGCTCTGGACATTTTAGACACTTCACATCCTTCACGCCGTGGACTTTCGCATTATGGCGCGCCAAGCACAACTGATTCTTAAACTTCAGTCCACACACAACGCATCCACAGGCGCCGGTGTGCGCATAGCTCATACGAATACCTAGATTTGCTGCTCGTTTGAAGCAACGGCCGCAGAAGTTGCATATTTTGCTACCGTCGCAGTGTTCAGCATTCAAATGCCTTAAAAGCGTTGGAAAAGCGTGAGGACACGGGATGTTATCTTTTATCAACTCGAACGGCTCAAAGCATCCAGTGACGCTTCTGTCGTACGCCATATTGTGCTCCGTAATCAAACGATCTATCAGCGAATCCAGACCATCCCATTCAGCGCTGCAGACTTTACAGGCTAAGGAAGACACGTCAATCCTGACTACCGCCTTCTCCTATACACCGTTTGATGGATTTAGAGTTCAAATCGCAAGACGGATGTTCTACCACGGTGTGCTCTTTCAAATCCTCGAATTTCTTGAACTTTTTAAAGAAATGAAAGCACGAAAATGTGGTGTAGAACTTAAAAGAGACTGCAGTGGACATGTTTAGGACTATAACGATGTTTAGTCATTTTTGGGAGAAATTTTTTTGCTTCCTTGATCCTAAGCGAATTTCTAAAATTCTCTTCCCTGTTCCATGTTCATCCAGAAACAAATGTTTCTTGACGCGAATGCACCTCCAAATGCGTTTAATTAATTATTTACAAGTATGTAATGCTAAATGCTAAAAGCAGCGATAGCCTAGTGGTTGAATCACGGCCTTTCAGTCGAGGGGTCCGAGGTTCAAACCTCAGGCACGCACCTGTGACTTTTCGAAGTTATGTGCGTATTATAAATTAAATCACTTGCTATAATAACGGTGAAGGAAAACATCGCGAGGAAACCTACACACTTAAGAGTTCATTGAAAAAAAAGTTCTCAAAAAGTGTGCGAAGTCTACCAATACGCTCTGGGTCAGCGCGGTGGACTATGGCCTAACCACTCTCACTCTGAGAGGAAACCTGTGCCCAGCAGTGGGACAGTAATGGATTGATGATCATGTAATGCTATGGGTGATCCAGTCTTGTGGCTATAGTCTCAAAAAATAACAATTATTCGGTCGTGATATAAGATTAATGCTCCATATAAACTTGCACGTGCATTAGATAAAAATAGATATTTCGGCATTACAAATCAAATTTTTGATTATATTCGTCCCTGACACGCCGACCCTCTCCCTAAGCATAAGTGACAAAAGAGAAACTCTTCCAATTGGAGGACCTATCTTGTGTCATTGCCGGTAAAGAAACACCGAGGAAATCAACATGCATAAGAGTTTTTTAAAAAGATGTGTGAAGTCCATCAAATCGCACTTGGTCAGCGCAATGGACTACGACCTAAAACCACCTCACTCTCCCCCATGCCCAGCGGTGACACAGTAATGGGTTGAAGACGATCACTTACATTTATAAAGTGGTGGTAAGGGAGATAAACTTAACGAGGCATTCCAACTTAGTCCTCAGGGGTAGCAACGCATCTGTGGTCGACTTCAGTTGGGATTCTGGTCTTATCTGGGGTGGATCATAAAAGTGCATGGGCGGCAGTTGCCACTTACTATCAGGTGGACTGTATGCTCGTTTGATACACCATCATATAAAAAAAAATTAAGAAAAATGGACGTCAGCAATGTCAGTTATATTCTCCTTCTTTTTAATGTTGGTAAAATCTAAAAAGATAGCAACGCATTTCTGACCGACCTCAGTTAGGAATCTAGTCTTATCTGAGGTTGATTTCAGATGTTCATGGGTGACAGCAGCCATACATTACAAAAAAATATTGATAGGTTAATTGAAGACATAAAAAAATATACGCGATACATAGACGCTTTTATACACTCACATATATATGTAGATAACTTCTTTCCTTTGGGAAGATGGCTAATGAGACTACTCTACCTGACATACCCTAAAATACTCGTAAGACGTCATCGTCAACCCTTTACTGTCCCACTGCTGGGCACGCGTCTCCTTTCAGATTGAGAGAGATTAGGCCATAGTCGAACGCGCTGGCCAAGTGCGAGTTAGTAGACTTCACACACTTTTTTGAGAACTTTTTTTTCCAAAGCCCTCTCAAGTGTGCAGGTTTCCTAACGGTGTTTTCTTCGCGTTTATAGCAAGTGATAATTAATTTATAATATGTACTTAACTTTGAAAAATCAGAGGTACGTGCCTGGGGTTCGGACCCCTCGACTGAGAGACCATGATTCAACCAATAGGCTATCACTGAAATAAGACGTATCAGAATAAAAAACGCGACAAATAGATAACCTCTTTCCTTTGGGAAGACGGCTAATGAGACAGTATACTCATATCCTAAAATAAGACGTAACGTCTTAAACTGACGTTAGCTCCGTAACTGATTCGCGTTCTTCACATGCGACGCCATATGCCCGATCAGATTCTTCTTCCAAAGAAACTTCTTTCCGCACACGTCACAATGGAAATTCCTCTCTCCATAATGCTTCACCATATGAATCTTCAAGCGTTGCCCGTCGAAGAATCTCTCGAAGCACACGGAACATTCCACATTCTTCTCCTTCAAGTGGGTCCGTCTCACATGGTTTACCATGAGCGAGTTCCTCGTGAACAGTTTGCCACAGTACGTACATTTATGACCGGAGCTGTGGACGTTCACCATATGCCTCTGCATCCGATAGTTCGATATGAACTTCTCCGGACATTCTGTACACTGAATGACTTTGGCACCGTGCGCGCTACCCAGATGCGTCTGGAGATGGCTGTTCGACGCGAACTCCAAGTCGCATTTACCACACTTGTGCGCAACCGTGTTGTGTTTCGTGGACATGTGCGCGCGCAAATTCGACACATTCCTAAACGGCTTGCCGCAGTACACACAAATGTACTTGTTGTCTGTGTGCGACCGCGCGACGTGTCGAAGCAACGAACTGAAGTATCTATAAGCTTCTCTGCAGAGGGGGCAAGCGAAATTGTCTTTCACGAGTTTGTATGGTTGCATGTTGCAATCTATAGACCTGTCGTAGGTAGCCTTGTGATTGGAAATGAGGTGATCGATCAACGACTCCAAGTCCTGCATCGGTTCAAAGCATAGCTTACAGGATAAGGACGCGATGTCAACTTTAATGCAACCGTCGTGTCTATTACGAAGGCGCATACTTTTAAGCTTGATGTCACAGTGGGGATGCTCTGTTATCGTATGCTGCCTCAGATCAGCGCATTCATAGAAATCCTTCGGACAGTAGAAACATCTGAATCTGCTCATGAAGAATTTGAACGGTATAGCCGTGGACATATTTAGAACGCACGCAACATTATTCCTAATTTGCAGAACGGACGGCTTCCTGTCATCATCAACGGTGACGTCATTATCCGCCATCTTAATTTTCACGCACTTGGTCGCGTGCCGTAAGAAACTTTGCTTCGTGCTCAATATTTTCAAACAGAAACCGCATTTGAGCATTTCGTTCGCGTGTTCCAGTTTCGTGTGTTTCAACCGCTTCTTCAAGGAGGAGAAGCTTTTGAAACATATGTTGCACGTTGAGGAGTGAGAGTTTGAGTTGTGCTTCTTGAAGGCAGCGTAAGAGGTGAAGGTTAAGGAGCACTTAAGACATCTGTGATCCTTTTTGTGATGCATTCGCGTGTGTGCGTCCAAATCCCTCTTCTTATTAAACAATTGGCGACACTCAGCGCATTCAAAGTTGTCACTCGGGTGTGTTATATTAACATGTTTTATAAGTTTGTTGAAGTAATCAAACTTCTCTTCACAAAACAAACATTGCAAATCCACTAGACGGTACACAGCTAACGAGAGCTTCACATTGTTATCGTACGGCAATTTGTGTTTGTGTATTAAATGGTACACAATATCATCGAAGTTAGCGAAGGATTCGTTGCAAATCTCACACGTGACATCAGATATATCGATCTTGACTTCAGCATCAGCGGCTTTGACCAATCTTATCGCTCTGTCTCTATCGGAGCAGGCGCCGTGCGCTTTAGTATGCTTCTTCAACTCCTCATAATCTGGTATATCGTCGCCGCAGTAAAAGCAGAGATATTTCCCACGCCACTTAAACGGGCACAATGACGTGTTGTTGAACAATATCTGGAGATTCCTTCGTCTATTGGAACTTTGCGTTTGCGCTGGTCCCTTTACATCTGAAAAGAAATTTTCTGGTCTGTATCTGGTACCGTTAAATGCTCATTATTCTAGTTTCAGATATTTCACAATTTTTTGTTAAAATTAGCAGTTACAAATGCCGGCATGAAGTAACATGATCACAATATAGGCACCGACCCATTTCGACGGTAAATTGCCGTTCCTATATAAAGCGTTTATAATCTAGGTACGGCTCATTCTCGAAATATCGAAATATTATGGATCCGGGGGGTATTCACCATCCGAGAATATGCCCGCGCAAAGAGGGTATCCTCGAGACCCGAATTCCTTGCCCACCGCCCTTATGACTAGGGTAGTAGCAGTATGTGAGTCGGAGGGTAAGACGTCCCCGTATTCGTTCTCTTTTCACTTCACCGCCGGCTTTGTTACGAGCAATATCGTATTCCACGTAGTAGAAAGCTGTGTCGATTTGAATATTCATTTTGTTATTTTAATTGTAAAGAGATATTTATTTGGTGTATAGTTTCCAAATTTGGTCTATAGTTTCCAAATTTGTCGAGAAATTTTCTTATAAACCGATATTTCGTTACTCCCGTATAAATGTTATTATTTTTTTTAAAACTGCCTTAAACGCCAAAACTGGTTCTACCTTTGTGGGTAATTGCCGATTAAAATACCTTCATGCATTACGTCAAAATAGAAAAAAAATAACACTATTTCATCGCTTAGTAGAAACGAATAAAGTACACTCTACAGAGACTTGCTTATCAGTTAACATTTTTAAAATGGGACGCCATGTGCCCTCTGAGATTTTTCTTCCAGAGAAACTTTTTCCCGCAGAGATCGCAATGGAAATTCCTTTCACCGTAATGCTTCACCATGTGCATCCTCAGCAGGTGCACATCGAAGAACAATTCACAACAAATTTCACATTGGACGTTCTTCTCTTTCAAGTGTGTCCTGCGCACATGGTCCACCATTATCGAGTTGCGCGTGAACAGTTTCCCACAGTACGTACACTTGTGTCCCGACTGGTGCACGTTTATCATGTGTCGCTGCTTCTCGTACACCGACGAGAACTTCTCCCTACACGCGTCGCACTCCACCATCTTGTTCCCGTGCACCCGGCCCAAGTGCGTCTGAAAGTGTTTCTTGCAACTAAACTCCAGTTTGCACTTCCCGCACTTGTGTTTCGCTGCCTTGTGGTGTTTGTAAATGTGCGCTCTCAGATTCGGCGAGTTCCGGAACGTCGCGCCACAGTGCATGCACACTGTGTTATTGTTCGAATGCGCTCGCCCTATGTGTTTTAACACGTTGCTAAAATACCTAAAAACTCCATCACAAAACGGACAAAGGAATCGATCTTTCACCAAAGAGAATGTTTGTATATTGCTATCTACTGTCTTATCAAAATGGGATTTGTGCTCTGAAATGAGATGATCGATAAGCGTGTCCAAATCCTTCATAGCCTCAAAACACAACTTGCAAAATAGCGAAGACACGTCGATTTTAATTTTCGCGTCTTGCCTGTTACGCATGCTCATACATTTAAAGGTCGTGTCACAGAGCGGGTGTTCAATCTTCGTGTGCTCTTTCAGATCGTCGCATTCGTTGAAGTCTCTCGGACAGTAGAAACATCTGAATCTGTTCATGAAGAATTTAAACGGCACGGCCGTAGAGTTGTTTAAAAGGCACGCTATATTATTCCTAATAGTTTTCACGCTCGCTTTCTTTATAGCGATGGTATCACCGACTAGTTCTTTCAACTCCTCCGGCGAGTGTTTCTCCTCCTTTTCGGTGCATTTCGACGCGTGTCGTAGAAATCCAATCTTTGTGCTTACAACTTTGCCACAAAACCCGCACGTCAACCCATCATCGTCATGTTCTAGCTTTAGGTGTTCTAGCCGTTTCTTAGCTGTCGCGAAGGGTTTGAAGCATATATTACACGTGGCTATGTGAGAGTTGCTTTTGTGGCTTTGCAACGCGATGTACGACGGAAAGGGTAAAGCGCACTTTGTACAATTATACTCTTTTTTGTGGTACGCTCGTGTGTGCGTTTCCAACTCCCATTCCTTATTGAACTTTTGCCGGCATTCTGAGCAGGAATACGGCTTGGTCGATTCATGGTCTCTGCTGACGTGAGACAACAGCGCGATTAGACTACTGCATTTCTGATCGCACAAAACACATTTAAAATTCGCCAATTCGTACTTCATTAACACCAATTTGACTTCCTTGTTGTACATCAAACTATGTTCGTCTATCAAATGCGTGACCAACTCCTCAAAATGAGCTTTAGTCTCCTTACATATATCACACATTAGAACCGATACATCCACTCTGACTTCCGCATCATCTGTCTTGACCAATTTAATCGCGCGGTCTTTTATCGAACACGGATTATGCGATCGGGTGTGGTCCCTGAACTCCTTGTAATCGCCCACCGCTTTACCACAATAGAAACACTTGAAACAACCCCGGCCCTTAAAGGGTATCACCGTTGTATTGTTGAACAATATTTGAAGGTTTTGTCTCCTCTGACGATTAGCGTCCTGGTGCGTTCTTCCGTTTTTATCTGGAAAGAAAGTCTCTTCTGTAACCTTAGTATGTAGAATGTTAATTTTCTTATGATTTTCATTTCATAGCACGAGGTTATAATAGACCTCGACCCATTACTGTCCCACTGCTGGGCACGGGTTTTCTCTCAAAGTGAGAGGGGATTTAGGACATAGTCCATCGAACTGGCCAAAGGAAAATTAGTCGTTTCACGCACCTTTGAGCACATTTTGCTTAAGAACTCTAAGACTGGTCTCCCGATATTTTCGTTCACCGTTGAAGTAAATTAATTACTAATACATACACAATAAATCAGATTTGCGTGAACGGGATTCGAACATCAGATTCCTCGTACGAGAGGCCGAGTTTCAACAACTAGACTATCACAGTTTGAATTGAATTGACACCTACTGAAAGCAAACCCGGGCGGCTTAAAATTCTCAATACAAATTATACGGACCTAAAGATTCACATGACAGAAAAGTTCACAAGAATTAACAATAACTTTAACATTAAATGGCAATCACCCATTTTCAAAGACCCCACTGTGGGACATCATTAAATAATTTGTCTGGCTCTTAAATTTTATCAGGCTAATAATAATAACTATTTTAAAGACAAATGTAATTCTTATGGTAGTTTTAAGAGTGAGTGAGTTCACGTAGTGAGTTTACTGGACTGGAGAGACTTACTGGATAATATTTCTTTTACGATCCGCGTGGAGGAGCGGTCACCATACCGTCTGAAACGCAATGAGTTGTTCGACCTCCGACCAGACAGATGTCTAAATGATGAATTTAGTTTTCCGCTTTGGGTTTGGGTGTTTGTATTCGTGCACCCACGACACAGAGAAACCTAGTGAGTGTAAAAGCGTTGTCTTTATTGTATTGAAATAGCAAACGAGCATTCAGTCCACCTGTTGCTAAGTGGTAACTGTTTAGACATCTGTAATCAACTCCAGATAACAGAGTCCTGAAGTCGACCACAGGTGCGTTGCTACCCCTGAGGAGTAAGTTGTAACGCCTCTGATAAAAATCAAAATATTTTATTCAAACTAGATCCTTTACAGAATTCTTTTTGAACGTCAAGAATTTACCACCACTTCACAAGGTGTTTTGTTATCGAGAAGAAAGAAAGAAAGAAAAGAAAAATAAGAATAGAAGAATAAAAAAAGAAAGAAGAAATAAGTCAAGTCTAACCAGATTTCACCGTTAACATGACATGCCACAAAGAAAAGTCGTTCTTGCAGAACTAAAAGCGATTTATTCGCATTCAATTAAATCATAAATAATAAAAACACACATCAAGTTCGTATAAGAATAGAAAGCAATAGTGGAATGGTTGCATTGATAATTAAAAGTTTAAAGCTTTTCAAATATATAAAAATATGTATAAATTTAATCGAGATTCAATTGAGATCATGTACATTTGTTCAATCCTATTATATTTGTGTGGGATTGAGTTTACTGTGCCTGGACATATGGGTCCGAAGACTCTTGCGCCAGTAGAACCTCTCCCCGCAAACATCGCAGTGGAAATTCTTCTCACCACTGTGTTTCACCATATGACGCCTCAGGAGTATGTTGTTGAAGAACTTCATATTACAAATGGCGCATTCGACGTTCTTCTCCTTCAAATGCGTTCGCCTTATGTGGTCTTTCATGAAGGAGTTCCTCGTGAAGAGCTTCCCACAGTACGAGCACTTGTGGCCCGACTCGTGCGCTTCGATCAGGTGCTTCTGCCTGAGATACTGCGTCGCGAACGCTTCGGGACACTTCGGACACTTCGCTGCCTTGACTCCGTGCGTTTTCGCCATGTGCATGTAAAGTCTAGAGGGTATGTTGCACTCGGCTCCGCACAGACCACACTTGAACCTACCGTCCCTGTGATGACGCCATACATGAACCCGCAAATTCTGATCCCGTCTGAAAGTCTGTCCGCAGTACACACAAACGATGTTGTTGTCTGTATGTTTGTTGTTCATGTGTTTCAACAGGGTGCCGAAGAAGCGGAAGATCTCGTCTGGACAGTGGGGACAAGCCATGTGGTCCTTTATCAGCCTATACGGTTGCAGGCAGGTCGTTATCGTCCTATCATAGTTCGCGTTGTGTTTGATGATCAAATGATTCAGCAGATCATCTAAATCGCTCACAGATTCAAAGCAAATCTTACACGCGAGTGACGATATATCGATTTTAACACACGCAACTGATTCCCTACACTTCCTGATGCACTTTTGTTTCACATCGCACACCGGATGCTCCAACACTGTGTGCTCCCTCATCAAATCAGAATCGGGGAAGTCTTTGGAACAGTAGAAACAATTGAATTTGTTCTTGTAAAAGTTGAAGGGTATCGCTGTGGACATATTAATAACGGTAACTATATTTTCTCTGAGCTGCTTAACGCTTGGTCGCTTGACATCCTCGTAATTGCTTTCCAAGTCCATTGCGTCCATACTCTCCTTCTTGATTTGAACGAAAATTTCGTCGTCTCCCTTGCATTTCTTCGAATGCATTTTCAGACCTTGCTTTGTGTGGAACTCCTTGCAGCAAATATCGCATTGCAGAGACCCATCGTCTGGGTGTTCCAGCTCCATGTGCTTCTGTTTTAACACGGCCGACGGCAACTTGAGCTGACAAACGGCGCATCTGGTGAAATGTCGATTATTCTTGTGTTTCCTCAAAATGTTCAACGAATTGAAGTTTTGGGCGCAGAATTCGCAACTGTACCCACCTTCCCTATGATAGTTCTTTATATGTGAAAACAGGTCTCTCTTCTTATTAAACTTCTGGTCACACTTGTCACAAACGAGACAATTCTTTGGATGATAGTTGTTCACATGCGACACTAGATACCCAAAGTACGTGAACTTCTCATCACAGACCAAACAGCTCAGATCGACCAGCCTGTACACTTCTATCGCCATATCGACTTCTCTATCATATTCTAGCTTATGCTTCACGTATAGATGGGTCAGAACTTCATCGAAGGAAGGAAAGGGCTCGTTGCATATATCGCAAGACATTTCCGAGATGTCGATTTTGATTTCCATGTTCTGACCGCCCTTCAGGACCTTCAGGGAGTGGTCGTTCGTCGAGCAGTTTCCGTGAGACTTCGTGTGTTTCCGTAACTCGTCGTATTCCGTCAAATCCTTGCTGCAATAGAAGCACAGATACCTCCCGCGCCACTTAAACGGTATTACCGTCGTGTTGTTGAATAGAATCTCTAGATTTTTCCGTCTACGCATCGAAGACGATTCGGTGCCCTTGTATTTCCGCGGTTTATCATCTGAAAAGAGATTTTTTGAACTGTAAATGTACCCTTCATCGATCTAGAAGATTGTACTATAAACACTACAGAAAACAATTCACAAATGTTTGTATTAAAACATAAATAGGGTACATTTAAAGTTATCATCCAATTGTACGCAAATCAAGGATTTTTCGACGTGAGATAACTTCTATCTCTCAAGCGGAGCTTAACTTTGAGCTGGTGTTATAACATAGTGTAGTTAAAGAAATAGTGATTTATTGACTTTATAGAACACAAGAACAATGTGTTAGAACAAAGTGCAGTGTCAGAGGAGGCTTCCTTCTAGAATGATTGTTTAGTTAAGTTAGCGTAGAATAGCGCTAGTCTTATACAGTAATACCCCGCTTTACGCGACCCCGTTGTGCGCGGTTTCACTATAACGCGAATATCAAATTTCGCGTTAAA
>DWRA01001947.1:0-15304 GCA_018250295.1 Spathilepia clonius
AAAGGCGTTGTACAATGTACCTTTATGAATTGTGGTCTGAAGAACCCTTTGTGGTCCGACTCTGGCGGCACCACCTTCACACCTATTTCTACTTAACAACTGCAGTGTTGAGCGCTGCTGTCTTGAAGGATGTGGCAAGGGAGACTTGCTTATCCGAGGCATTCCAACTTAGTCCTCACGGGTAGCAAGCCATCTGTATTCAACTTCAGGGGGATTCTATTCTTCTCTGGGGTGGATTACAAATGTCAATATGTAGCCCGTTGTGTAGATTCGTCGCACGATTATCGCACAATCACATAATCGTATTTTATTACGACGGCGCCTTTTACACCTGGGATTCATAATATGATATTGTTATTCATATTAGATGCGGTTATCGTGGCTAATATCGTAAGGTGTAATACCTGCTCTAAAACTGTAAACTATTCGAATCGAAAATTTTCATCACTCTCTCAAATAGAAGTCGGTTTGAAAAACATGCCTTTATACAAGACGAATTTTCGAAATCCAAATAAAAACTAAGTATAAAGGAAAATAAGCAAGAATGCTAAAAGGTACGCGCAACGCCGATTTTAATAAAAAAATTTATATCAGATTTAAAAAAAGAATTTCTTTAGCCGTGAGTCAAACGATCAAACTTTCAGCGTTTTTCGAAAACCCTTATAATTTCGGATTTCGCCATGCACTCTTTTAAAATTCACCCTATTGTTTATAGGCAGCAGGTAAATTTTATATACGGGCAGATTATCGTCCGCCTGACCTGTTACTATTACAAAATTACTGTAACAATCTAACTTTTGGTAACCCGTTTCTAAAATCACTCCACATAAATATTAGTTGGGAATAGTTTTGAATTTTCGAACGAATAGATATTAAAGTACGTAACGTCGAATTGAATGAATGGTTGCTTAGTAGAATTAATTAGTTTTGATACCCAATGTCTCAGTTTCGAATCCCGCATACAGGGGCTCTTCATTAGGACGACACGACACAGCAACGACAATGACAGAATTTTTGCAAATATCTACTGTTAGTGCCATAGATACAAATTGAAATAAATAGAGCATCAACCACGTACACTATGAAGCTAGAACCTTTTAGTAAGTACCTGAGTAGTAGCAAGAATCTAATAAGAAGATAGTAAGGAGCCACTGCCACCAATGGACATATGTAATCAAGATAAGATTAGAGTCCTACCTGAGGTCACCCACAAATACGCTAAGGACTAAGTTAGAACGCCTCAGATAGCTTTGTCTTCCTTGTCATACCCTACCAGAGCATAGGAGCGCTTATCATTGTTATTAGGCAGAAATGCGTGCGGCCGGAGTTGAAAAACGAATTACTACTTTTACTTTTCTACTACATTTAAACATTTTGGTATGTAACGAGTACTCACGATATTAACCAAAATGTATCAATTCCGCGATAATATTAGCCTAAAATCATATACTTTTAAACACTTTAAGTACTTATAATAACTTTGAACTAATAGATGGCAGTGTTATCGAGATTTAAAATAACTTTTTAAATAACCTAAAATAGTAATAATTTAAAATAACTTTAGTACATCTGCTCGAGGCTTATAATTTTTATAGAATCATAATTTTTGTTATTAAAAACTTGACAAATTGAAAAACTTTTGGAGTGATTAAACACAAATATGACGTAATTACGAGAGGACAATGCACAAGAGGCGAAGTAATTTAATTTTGGTTCGCCTTAATTGGCTTTTATCCATTTTTGACGCGTCCTTTTATTGTTCTGTCAACCATTGTTATCCATAAATAGCCTAAACGTATATTAAACATTTATAATGTAATTCTTATGGATATCATATCTATTGTAGGTAGGTACGTATCATATCTGGACCTACTTATGCAAAACAGAATCAACCTACGCAATGACAGTCTTGAGAAAAAGCCATTTTTCACAACAAAAAAAAATACTGCATAATTTTAGGTTATTTTTAACAAAATCTATTTATAATATTGCACAAAATAATTTGGTCTATGTACACAAATATAATATTGTTGAAAATCATCAACATTTTTAATGATTTTGGCATGTGTCTGGATTGGTTCCTGTTTGCGTAAGTAGGTCCATCTAAGGTTGTGGTTGTCTTTGTGGTTTGACTCCGGAGTCTTTTTCATTTCAACACTAGTACTATTTACACCGCCACACTATTTTCTTCCTTATAACAAGTGTTAAGCGCTGATGTGTTCTCGTTATGCGGTCAGGGAGACATAGTTATCGGAAAATTCCAACTTAGTGCTCAGAGGTAGCAACGCAACTATGACCGACCTCAGAAAGGTATAACCTTATCTGGGTTTAACAACAGAGGTTCTCCGGATGGAATTAACAAACGGGCGACATTCATGTCGACGACCGTCGTCGACTATCGCCGTCTGTCATTGGCGACCGCCGACCGACAGTCACTTACGATAAGCTACCACAATAGCCGTCGTGGACACGAACTGTCACTCGTGTAGCTCATTGTCGTTCGTGTGTTACATCCTTAATGCGAGAATCCCAATTTTATATGACTAACATAACCACGGCTTAAAAACTTAGACAATTTGATTACAAGTGTACTAAAAATAACCATTAGCTTTTCTTTTCCTCGAAAAAACATGAAAATAATAACGTAAAAATATCGCATCGAAATTGTTGAATCATCTGATCGTTTCTCTATATTTATGAACCATTGTTCCAAATTTACCATCAATAAACCTTATTAATGGCCCCAGAGCCACAGAGGTTTCCACAAATGATAAAAAAAACAACAGATTGTAATAGCCCTTTTAACATGATCAGTTTTGCGGCAAACAGATATAAATCACATTGTCTATCTACATTTATAATTTCCCAATTAGATAAATGAAGCATTTTATGAAGCGCATAATTATGGGTACTATCCTCCCCCTCATGTCGTGTACCTCATTACTGAGGATCGTGGTCCCCGCGTGATGCAATCATTATCTTCTTGACTGTGTCATGCTGTCTACCCCTATCCTTGGCTACGTGGAGCGCCTCGTGCAGGGTTGTGTCTAGTGGTTGACGGATTTGGTCAGACCATCTTCTTGGGCTACGGCCTCTTGGGCGCTTGCCGTCCACTAGTAACCGTTAGTTGTTCCAGGTTACTTCCGTCTTTTCTGGCAATGTGACCAAAGAACTCTAGTACTCTTCGCAGGCATATGGAAGAAAGTCTTGATGGGTACTATAATTAAAAGGATATGTCAACTTATTATTGCGCTATTGCTGAGTACAAGCCTCTTCTAAGAGTGAGATGGGTTTAGGCCACAGTCCAGAGAGCTAGCTAACTGCATATTGGTAGACTTCCCATATATATCTAAGGATTTTTTAACTTTAAGTATCCTAGAACTCATCGTCAAACGGCGTATGAAATATGTATATTTAATATTGTTTAAATTGCAATAAAATAATACTCTCAACTCTTTATCTATAAGAAGAAATATTTTTAATTACGCAATGCCGTTGTTTTCTTTTATCTTGGAACAAAAGCGTCTTTTATTCAGCTGAGTTATTAGATACATGATATTTTTTTTAAAATTGCTTATGCTTTAAACTATGTCTAAGATGGTTATCACCGATGTGGAGCGATTAATCGCTGTATTTAGCTTTCGAGAAACGGCTGTAGGTGGTAGCTTTGCAGTTAGACTCCGGTGACACGACAGCCACGCCTTTTTCCACCTAAATGTGTTAAGCGCCGCTGTGTCCCGCTTTTAACAGTGTGGTAAGAGAACTATAGTTATCCGAGGCGTTCCAACTTAGTTCTCAGGGATAAAAAGCATCTGTGACTGACCTCCGGTAGATACTAATTTTATCTGGAGTCGATTACAGATGTCCATGGCAGTAGCCATCAGATGGACCGCTCATTGGCATGCTCGTTTGCTACTTATTACTTAAGAAATCGAAATCATCAATCGCGATATAAAACTAGATATCGGAGGACTTTACAACGCTTCCTGTCACGCTTACCACCCGCTCGCGCGATACTTACATATCATTGCACACACGCGCGGTGTGCGGGTACGACACGCGTGGAGTAAACACGAGCGACATTAAAACTGCATTAGAATTCTATATTCAGCAATAGAGTTCCTCTACTTTTAAATAAAGTAAAGTGAATTAAAGCGAGGCGAAGTGAATTGAAGTGGGCTACTTGTGAACTGTCAGTTACAATTCTTTCTTACTTTACTACCGGATCGGAACTGGATTTGAATTGAAAAGATCCGGAAAGAACTCAGCGTATTTTTACCTACATTATAAGCTCGTATAATGTGTTGAATGGGCAAATTAAACAAAATGCTAAACTGATTCGGATGACAATTGTCTGCACTCACTGGCGTGACGAAAAATTAAAATTGATTTTGAGACGTTTCTAAGCATATAGCTGATTTGGTTTTGTACCGACAACAATTGAAATTTCAATTTTATTTTGAGACTGTTAAGTTACAATTCTATTTATCGAAAAAATTTTCTATGCCATCCCGGCAGTCGGCGTAGGCTCTAAGCCTACTTTACTCCCAAAATACAATCTAAAAGGAGTTCGCTGTACAAATAAAACACAAAAAAGGATATTATGTCACAAAAGAAACAGAAAGTATCACTTACAACAAAAAGAACTATTGAGTTACTTAAGTTCTCTGGCAAATAAGGTGGAGAATGAACGCGTGTATCGATTGCCACCCGGTAATTGTTAGGTAGAACCCTTTCGTGCACGGGATATTGGCCGGAAGTGATCTAACTTCTGACGTGGGTTTTAACTTGAGTTATCAAAGGGTTCTTCTTCATTTACACAACACCGACACGACACCGGCAACAACGACGTGGTAAATGATGTGGTTGTCTCCCTTAGTACTCCTTTCAAACCAGAACACAGCAGCGCTTAACACTGTTGTTATTATGCAGAAATAGCTGTAGCGGTGATGCCTCCAAAGTCGTACCATAAAGAGGTCTACCATCTTCATACATACAGACTACACATTTTCATTCACAGACATAAGAAGTAGTCATTGAATAGAAAGAAAAATAGACTTAAGATAGAAATATTAAACCAGGAAAATTCCTGGAGAAAATATCTTATTCGGATGTAGGATAAAATCATGAATGTACAGTAGCTTGTAAGTTGCAAGTAATATACGTTTTTTCGTAATATCGTTGTACGTGTGTAAGGGGTATATTCAGCTTATTTATAGCACCCCACACAATTATACGTATAAACGTCGTTAGGCGTCTGCCGGCACCCTACCGTGCCTAAACCACTTGCTGTACTATTTGCGCGTAGCGAATTTCGTATGAATAACTAGTAAGGAATAACCTCGAAGTTGAAAATTAAATGATATGTAATTTTTATGATACACTAATTAACGCTTTATACACTCACAGCCCCACACTAGGATTCCCTGTGTCGTGGGCGCCATAGACACACAAAGACAAATACACAAACACCCAGACCCAGAACACAAATCTAAATTCATCTTTCAGATATCTGGCTGACCGGGGATCGAACCCGGAACCCACTGAGTGTCAGACCGGTATGGTGAACGCTCCGCCACGCGGGTCGTCATTTTTATCAATTGTCAATTGTCAACTAATAAAACAATATCCGAGATTTTGTATATATTGTATTATAATTTAAAAAGTACAGAAATGAATGGAAATGAACATTTCGTGGTATATCGACAAATAACAACATAATAATAGTGACAAACTTTGCCGTATTGTAGTTTGAAGAGTGGTGAGGGAGAGTGCCATGTATACCAATTTAGTCCGCCGACTTAGCAACGCGTCTGTTACAGATACTAGATAGTACTCAAACTGTTTGAAATTGATTACAGATGTCTATCGGCAACAGTGACTATTTACCGTCAGGTGGACAGAACGCTTGTATGCAAATTTTATTACATATAATCATGAGATATTTATTTTATACCACCGCCTTAAAGTTACTGTTTTAAATAAACGTCGAAAATAACAGTTAGGTAACAATAATAATTATATTGTAATTCTCATATCGCTTCTCTCTTGTTGTAAGACAGCCTGATACGAGATATAGCTCGTTTTTTTATTATGTAAATCATCATAGGTCGTTTTAAGCCCAACATTATACATAAAAATAATGGTTTAATTTTAAAACTTGACCCCGTTCGTCGCTCATTCAATTGTTTTTCTACATAATTGTAACTCAAAACACTAAACTGCAGAATATTTTTTGAAAAATATTGTAGTATTAGCTACAGTTAAAATAATCTGTAACAAGGTGGCAAAAGTCACATAGCAAAAGTCTATCTCAAAAATAATTACACGGCGAGCAATTGATATCCCCGAATGTTCAATCCTCCTTATACGATAGTTTTTTGTTTATGTAACACCTTGGCTCAGATAAAATCTCCTTTAGGAACAGACGGATTGCTTCTGGTCTCATCTCCCGCTAAAAGAGCAATACTCTTTTGCATGTTCTAAATGCAGAAGATGCAGATAACTTTTGGCGTCTGCGGGATTTAAACTATTGACTATTATAAGATTGTTAAGAAGTTTGATTGTAAGAATATTCTATCTGTTACTATTATCATATTGAAGAGAATACGAGTTACACATTACAGGGTAAAAAATAATTAATGCGTTTTCGAAAACAAATGTCTAGAAACGTGTTAAAGTTTTACGTAAAAACGTTCTATTGCCAAATTCAAATGTAATTTCGAAAATAGTGGACTTCTACATAAAATCCTACTTTTTAACAAAGGTCTAGTTAAAAGTTAAAGTTTAGTATTCAGAGTATGTGTTGAGTGGGTGAGAGTATTAAAGTGGACTAGGTTTTGTTATGGATCCATTTGCGCACTTCACAATTTTCAATTTTTACATTTTATCTCGCAATGCGATTTGCAAAAAAGTGATCTTTCATGAATACCGCAGTATATGTTTTCCAGATATCAAAATTGTATGTACATCACAATGAAATAGATTACGCCTGTAAAATATGAATAAAAGTTAGATAAGTTGAACAGATAAAGTGCTAAAAATAAGAAGAATGAATGAACTAACAAACGAACAAACGGAAGGACGGACAGACACCGAATGAGCTAGCAAATAATCAAAGAAATCATAAAACTACGAAACATTTTTTTATTGTACTGAAGTAGCAAACAAGCATGCAGTCCACCTGATCGTAAATGACCACTGCCACCATGGACCAATGGACATTTGTAATCCACCTCAGGTAACTAAAACTCTACCTGAGGGTCCACCAAAGATGCGTTGCTACCCCTGAGGACTAAGTTAAAATGCCTCGGATAAGTAAGTCTCTTACCACACCCTTCAAACCAGAATAAAGTAGTATGTAGCATACGCTCTGTTAAAATCTAAATTTTAACATTAAAATTAGTAATATAAAAACTCATTTTACAATTAAAATATATACTAAAAACTATTTACAATGCTTACAAACTAAAAAAAACATAAAAAAATATTATGAAGGGTAAAGATCACTTTATTAAACAAATGCACAAATAATGTTAAAAAATAATTACAAAATAATAAAAAAAAATACACAATGTATAAATAAAAAATACACTATAAAATAGGGTGTGTTGTAATAATGACATAAATGTTTCTTATAATTTTTAGTACATAGTGTGGTGTGAAAACTATTACTCTATTGGAATCACGTCGGGGTTACCAATATAGCGTGGATGTGGAGAATGATTTAAATAATAGTCCGTAATAATTTTCACACCACACTGCTGTTATTACGCAGAAATTAGGTACTCACGCCATTCCACTGAATAACTAACAAGCTTCTTCTTACAACGGGAACAACTTGCACCACGATATTCCAGTTCGAATAGAACAATCTTTTAGCACGAATATAACACATTCTGTGCATTTTGCGCCAAAAAGTAATAACTTGAAATCCAGACATTCTCCGAGATTAAATCTTTCGATCTAGATTACATTTTCGCTCCGAAATAGAAGGAAATCTGACATTTTCAATTCTAACTCTTCGTTTAATAGAAATTTCATTTCTGAGACATTCAGAGACACGAACTGTGACCGAGGAAGCGTGCTAGATTGGCCATTGGTGGTTTCCATGACATATTATTTTTAAAATATTCGTGTACCATTTTGAACTTTACCTTTCATAATAAATCTGGAATAATTTTGACCTAATAAATTGAGCTTTTATACGGAGTATCTGAGGTTCATATGCGAGGCTCAGTTTATGATATTTCGAAATTATGATAGTTAAAAAAACAATAACATAAACGTACTTCTATTCAAATTTCTAAACGTATGTAGCGAAGTGGATACCATATCGCTTTAACAAAAAACGTTCCAAGTTAAATTCCCGGTCAGATACACATGTAAATTATAACCTTTTTGCTTTTAGTTTGTTTTTGTGCAAAACCTTGATAAAATAATCCACACAAGATGTAAAACCGTCCGAAGTTCGACTGCACCACAGCCTGTAACATCTATTTATACTGTACAACAAACAGCTTTAGGCATACTTCAATTTGACAGAAAACCGATTCTGCAGCATGTCAGAAAATCCAAAACGGTATGCTAAAGCTGAAACATTTGCCTTCCAGCCCTGATTGCAGATGCACTGGTAATAAGCTTTGCACACGCCGACGCCCGACGGCATAAACGAATTACAGGCACATTTAACTACTTACGTAACTATATTTCGTGTTACGGAAGTTAATGTTGATTAATAAATTGACCTAGCTAGCTCGTCTCCAATATGTCGAATCCATATTACAGTTATAGGTATTGATGACCCACGTGGCGGAGCGGTCACCGTGCAGGTCTGACACGCAGTGGGTTTCGCGTTCGATCCCCGGTCAGACAGATATCAAAATGATTAACTTAGATTTCTGATCTGGGTCAGAGTTTTTGTGGGTATCCATGGCACCTACGACGCCTTTATTTTAAAATGCGTCTACAGGTAGTCAATTGAGCTAACGTGAATTCAGAGACACTTTATTTTTCAAGAGGGAAACCTTCAAAAGGTATTGGTTAACACAGGGTTATGCGGGATTTCTATTCACTAAAACTCCACGGTGGCTGTCGTCGGACCTCTGGATTTCCGATGAAATGCAACAAGACTCCTCTGGGCGTATTGCCCCGTCGGGTTCCTCCCAAGTGGTACGCAAACCACACCGTCTTCACACCGCCTAGTATTTACGGCATTATGAGACCACACATACCACCTTTCTTACCCGAGTCGTAGGATGAGCGGCCCGAGCTCCCACTCTTGTCGCCCGCTACCCCAGAAGCTCCTGTTTAGTCGCATCTTAAGACAAACAGGAGATACCTTAGCACTAATCAGGTACCGAGAATACAATACCAATCGGTTATCTGTCCTATGTTGCCAGCATATTGCCACTTCAGTCACAACTCTATGAGCTGTTACATTTATAGTTAACTCCGTAAACTATTAGAGTACTAGCTACAATTGACTGCAGAGACTAATGCTAACCATTAAGACTAAGAATGATGTGTAATTGTCTTTTACCACACTTTTCAAACAAGGATATAAAAGCAACTGGTGTTATAAGATAAATGAGTATGTCGGTGGTACCACCGGAGTTCAACTATGCAGTTTTCTGGAACCGATCAAAAATAATTATAATAAAAAATGAAGATAACGATAATTTTAATGTCAGTTGTAATGGATACTTAGCCCCAGGCCATTAGGACCCTAAATTAATAGTAAGCCAGTAAGAGGATATTTTTCAAACTAACAATTTAACTAACATTTTCTTGAACTCAAACTTCAGTAACAATTCGAGCTCGTTAAACCTGAACTGTAGTTAAAAGTTAGCGGACCTTAACAATCCTTCTTCACAACAGGGGTCTATAATTTTCTTCTAAATAAGCGGCTGTAGATCCTTTATGAGGCCTAAGTTAAGACGCACATCATCCAGTGTGTAAATGGTAACAGAATTACAAAATTAGGAGGCACGTTCATTTTTAAATTAAACACCATAAGATCACTTTTCCTGTCACGCGTGTCACGCCAGCACAAGTAAATTAACTAGATGTAATATTTTCGCGAATAGTGTGCATATGCGTTAAAAACGATATAATGCGTGCATGGCGTGTGCAGGTCGGACGCAGTGCGGTATACACGCGTGACAAAATGAGTTTTTAGAGACAAGAAATGCGTGCTTTTGTAATTCAGAGCGCACCTGCATTAATAATACCGCATAAAACCCGTCATTAATTTTTGTGGGATTGTGTGTAGAGTTTGAAAACATCCAACAGTATATGATTTTAGGCTAATACTATCGCGGAATTGATACATTTTGTTATGTTACGAGTTGGATGAATCATTCCGCCGTGACCACGATCCATGCAACTGGGTCGAAATATCGGTAACTAAGAAATCAAAATTTAGTATCGTGAGTACCCGTTACATAACAAAATGTATCCAACAGTAGTTGGTTACAAATCACTACCTTTAATAAAACCCATTGGATCAGTTTGGTAGAATATGTCTCAAGTTTCCCCCATTTTTTTTTGTACCAGCACCGAAATATAGCAGCGCTCAACATTGCTGTTACTACGAAGAAATAGGGTACTGGTGACATAATTAGAACTATATGTCCTGTCAGTATCCTGCAGCCAGATCACGTAGAGTTTCATCACCCACTTATAATAATTGTATCAACATTTGCATAAAATCATTTATAATGCTTATTTAAACATACACAAAATTATTATAATATCTTCTGTGTGAAATTTCAAGCCACCTAATAAACTCTAAAGAATCATTGTCTGTTGAATGGAAAAATATATTACAAAAACAAATAATTACTCCAACCATTCGCTTGGTTCGTTGAAAGCATAATTATTTTCATTCCAGTTCTATTTCAGACCGTGATAGGGTTGTCAATCATTTATAAAGTTAGGATTAAACTACTTTTCAACTATCTGCTACCAACCTATATGATGGTGTATATTATGAAACGTGCAGTATACACAACCCTAGATTTCATATAGGATACTTGCGCATACAAAAATAAAATATACTGCACCATACACATCACTATCAATACGTGTTTGGCTCCAAAACGGAGCATCATCAGGGTAAGTTGACTCGAAGGGGGTTAATCGTTAAGAGACGCTCTCATTCAAAAGCAGTTGTGATTGTTCCGAAGAAGTTTTATGATTAATCTTAACTTTATAACTTTGATTCCCGCAAAGTAGCGTCTGATACTATTCACTAACTAAACATATGTTATAAATTCTTTCTTAATTTTATTTGCCTCTTTTACATTCCAATTCATGAAAATTAGTAGCATTGAACTGACATAAATTAACTGTTAGGCTAACAGAACCATAGGCTCAACTAACTGTTTCTTTAACAACAATTAAAGAAACAGTTAGTTTTATAAATTTGTAAGAGAGAGAGAGACATAAAGAGAGGAACATATGATAATTTTATCCGTCACGTTCTGAAGTAAAGTGATCTACACCCTTTCAAATCCTTAAATACTAAGGCATCAATTTGTAAATTCAAATTTTTTCACTTAACAATTCTCTTTTTAGGCACATAAACAAGGTTTTTTGTTGCCTTCTGAATATACCTTAAAAGTGTTATATTATTTTATATATTGTAATATGATGAAATATCGTTGAAAATCAATCAGCCCACTTCGTCACCCGGTTTGATTTGGCTCCAAAAAGTTTATCTGTCTCCATCCTTTTTATGGATTCCAAAACTGACTCAAATATGCCACCCCTATCCCGTGATGACAACGTTATGACTACTGACTCCGTTCCAAACAGAACAGTGAACTTTTGTCACTCAGAACAGAACCGTCGAATAAATCACTTCAAGTTATAGCAAATTGTTAAGAACTGAGGAGAGATAAAAAGAGTAACAGTAAATATGTTACGCCTGGCTGCATAATAACACTAAGTTTTGTGAAAAATATGTATTTTAAGTCATCGTTTTTGAGATTCGTTCCAAATATATTTTTTGTCTTTGCGTCAAAAATGCCTTTCTAAAATAAATTAGTTTCTTGTACTACTACTTCTCCATAGCGAAAAATTTTTCGAATCGATGGTAGCATGTTGACGTTCAAAAAGGATTAAGCCATAATACACCGCACTGGTCAAATGTGTGTTGCTAGAGTTCACACACCAATGAGATTTTTTTATCATGTAGTACAACTGAATAAATATGTTATTGGTTACACAATTTGTATAATAAAGTAGCAAATATGGAGCATAAAGCAAAAATTCGATTCTGAAAACCCAATCAAAAGGCAATTTACCAGGAATTCGGGATACGATTCCGGGAATACAACGGACTCCTTTTATGTAAGAATATCGGGATTTTCCATGTATGAAGATTCGTGGCGCTTAATCAAAGTACATTGAATATCATTTTTAAGTAAAAGTACTTAAATCAGTTTTGAAGGTGGTAGAACCCCTTATGGTTCGACTCTAGCGGTACCACCACCACTCCCATATTCCGGATTATTAACACAGTAGTGTCAAGCACTGTTGTTTGCGAAAGCTTTGTAAGAAAGCCTTTAATAAGAAAGAAATAAGAAAAAGTAAGAAATAAGAAATACATACTTATACAAGGCGTTCTGAGTCCTCAAGGTTAGAAACGTATTTCTGGTCGACTTGATTTAATTTTTAATGCACTTGTCCAAGGCCAAGTAAATCCTTCTCACCCCGAGAGCAGACCCATGTTCAGCAATGGTACAAGAATGGGTTGACGACGACTTAGTATTAAAAGATCAGAATTGCCTGAGATACAAACTTTTTTTATTTAAACTTCAGACCCTCAGATTGAGACGCTGAATTTTAAAACATTATACTATCACTGCTCCGATACAGTCATTGTCGGTACGAAAATAAAATATATGTACAGCATTGCAAGCCCACACTCCCATAAATCGTGTTAATAGCCCAATTCATTACATCCCCATCTCGTTTAATGAACGGGCCCTAGAATATTCAATTGCCTATGTTAGTTGGGCAGACGATTAGAGGAATTAGTTCGGCATTTACGTTATTTACTCGGAATAGTTGCTGGTAATAACTTAATTTACCGGTAAACACTGGTAGTTAGCAAGAGAAGATATTGCTCAAGCGTAGCTCTAGCGGACATCGGTTACATTGTGTAGAGTTAAAGGATGTGCTTCGGAGACATTAAACTAAACCCCAGTCGTTGTTCATTAAACCCTGACACAGAAGCTAGGATTGTTTCCTTGTCACGCATGTTTCTGTCCTGCGTGAGTGAATTAACAGCCTACAGCTCCTTCGCTCGCCGCGTCTGCGAGCCTGGAAAAGTAGCTGTGCAACTCAAATGCACGCGGTCACAAACACTCGTGATAGGAAAATGGTTCAATGGAAAAATTCTGTAATTTTGGTAAAATCGTACTTTCTTCCACTCATTGAAGCAGTGTTGTGTATACTACAAGCTTGTGCCAATTGTGTGCCCAACAGTAGGCACGACTATTTAGAAAACTGGCTATATGAGCACATAGTGGCATCCGAGTGTCAAAACCTATATGGTGTTTCTATCTTACATCGCTGTTGTGTTTCAAATTAAAGAGCATTATATGACAGTCGAATACGAAGTGTTTTAGCTTAGCCCTTGCGAGTATTAAAGAGCGTGACAAGTCAAACACGACGCATTCTAACTTAGTCATTGAGAGTAGTAAGTCTGTCATCGACTCGAGCACGTATGAGCTGTTCAGAAAGGTCGAAATAGACATGCTTTATTAATAAATACTTATTGTTTCACAGTAAAAATAAAAGTAAAATATTTATCTAAATTCGTATTATTAATTTATAATACAAACTATATGTATTATGTATAATTTGATCTATAAGTGCGCTAGCGGGACACCAGAATATAAACTTGTAGCATGCAATTCCGCATCTGTAAATGGATTTTAAAAGGTTTTCGAAGTCCCTGTTTCATTTAGACAGAAAATCTGATATTTAGTTTAGCACTTGAAACAGAATTAGGTCTCAAAGCTTTTAGATAACAGCTGTAATCGAGCCTCCTGCCTCGTTAGTGCTAATCTATTTATGTCAGATAGGTACGGCGCTATTGAGCATACTCGCTACAAAAATTCGAGCAGAATTAAAGAAGACATCGGGTTAAACGTGAGTTGAATACACATGTGAAAAGTTCCGTACCATTCAAATGATAGGGACTTTTGAAAAAAACTGGAAAACTTAAAACGTCGGAGCTCCATTTTTTTAATATTTTAAAGAGGTACAGACTCATAATGTAGCTCAACTAAAATGGTACCACCACCAAATTAAAGCGAGTTACACTACTATAGAGCTACATACCTATTGCTATAAATTTATTAAGTATGAGCTAGCGTCACGTAGGTACGTGACGCTAGCTCATACTTAATGAATTTATAGCAATTTTTTTTTTCAAAACAATATTTATATCAAAAATACAAATTAATTTCTGAAAATGTTTTTGTCATTTTTTACGATATTTAGATTTTCACACGTCTGTAACTATATAAAATTGTGTGATTCAACAGACAGACTGTAAATAGAATTATCTAAGGTCACAATTATCAAAATGCCGTCCGTTTATCTACATCCTGTATGTAATCCTGCTGCCTTAAAATGTAACAAAACAGAATCCGCTTTTATAAGATTGGAGTATCAAACGAGCATGCAGTCCATTTGATCGTAAGTGGTAACTGCCGGCCATGGACGTTCATAATCCACCCCAGATAAGACTAGAATCCTACCTGAAGACAACCATAGATACATTGCTACCCCTCAAAACTAAGTTGGAGTGCCTCGGATAAATTTACCTCCCGTACCTTCGGTGAGGGTATTTTTTTTAATATAAATATTTACTTAACCTTTTAAGTGAAACACAGCACCGCTTAACACTGCTGTTATTAGCCAGAAATAGATGTGGCGGTGGCGCTTCCGGAGTCGAATCACAGAAGGTTCTACTATCTTCAAAATATTTATTTTGAAGTAATTCCATGTCACCTATCATTTAACAATATTTATAACGAAACTAAGCTGTTCACTAGAAGTATACAATTAAGCTGAATAGTGTGATTCGTGGTAGTGGGACACGCCTTCATCAAAGTTAGATTAGTACGTCATCGTTACACCTAATTTATACCAAGTTTTATCCATACTAACTCAAGTCCACGACTTTGTCTGTTTTGCCTTATAACAAAAGGTGGTAGAACCCTTTGTAGTTCGACTCCGGCGGCACCACCGCCACACTTATTTCTGTCTAATAACAGCAGTG
>DWRA01001948.1:0-15303 GCA_018250295.1 Spathilepia clonius
GGGCTCGCCCGCGTCGGGGCCCGGCTCGCTGCCCGGCTCGCTGCCCGGCGCCATCGGCAAGCGTCGCCACGCCAACGACGACGGCTCCGACGTCTCCTCCACGCACTCCTCCATCATGGACTACTCCGGTTAGTATGCGACGCGCGCGTTGCCGACGCACCTTATTTATCCCTGCGATACTTTGTTACTATCGCCTTTGTATTTATTACTTGATTTATGATCGTTGATGTAATGTGTAATTTTTATAAGTAAATGTAAGCGAATTTGAATTTCACGAATGTTCCGGGATGTTTATAAAACCGACGTCGAGCTCAAATAAAGATGTCAATCGAACTATCCATGGAACCACTTGAAACTTATCTTTCCTGCCAGTCACGTAGTCGATCAAAGAAACAAAGAAATTTAATAATTAAGTTAGTTCGATTAAAATATTTATTCAAGTTTGACACCGATTTCATAATATTATGTACTATGACTTTCTAAATAAGTATTTAGTTATGTTTTCATAGATTACGTTGAAGAATTATAGATTACTTTTAGAAAAAAATATTTTAGTTGCTAAATGAGTAAAGTTATACTCGCTAGGAATATTAGTAGTAATGTGTGATTGTATCAGTATTTGATTAAATAATTCTTAGCTAGTCATATGGCTGGGATAATTTATGCTATTCGACATTTACTTACTCTTTAATTTATAAACCAGAAAAAAGAAATTAAATTCGGAAACACATTTTTTATGTATTTTAAATAATTTTACTTAAGTTACTTGTACTTAAAAACTATACTATAAACAAAGTTTTTAAGTTCAATTCTTTGAGTGTCACACGAAACGTACTTTTCTTGCAGTTGGTACAGAAACGGTTGTTCCTGGTAAGAGAGAGTATCACGTTATGTAGATTATTATCTTTTATTCCTTAGCAGTATCGGTTCAATTTTAATAAATTGCATAGTTTCTAACTTAATATATTATTCTTCGCATATAAAATATATGAATAAATATGATTTAAGCATTATTATTTTATTTTCAAAGCAACCTATCAGCGACGCCGAAAAGGTCCTTAAAGTTACAGTTTCATGTAGATAGTTGATGACACGAGCAAGTTGAACCGTACAAAATCACAGTTTACATGGAAATGCATAGCGATGTCATGCCAACGACAACCATATTTACTATATAAGGCATGGTTTTGAAAGCATTTTGTCCTAACAATGAGTTGAGTGAATCAGCTTAACTTCCGCTTTCTCACAGTGACTTGATATTAACACCGCGCATACCGACACTCCATTAATATAACATTAAAACTCATTGTTGTAACATCAGTAACATTTCACATACAACTTTTAAAGTAGATACGTACAAAAGTAATAACTTTTGAAGTACTCTGTAGTTGAACCTACCATCGTAAGATAGCTTTACTCTATAATAAGGGATGCAAATCATATCTTCACTTTATTTTTTTTATATCAAGTCCCAAGTTTGTTTTGATGTATATTGTTATTATATATAAAAACTGCTAAATATGCACATGACAATCCAATAAATATCACTTTCTATTCTTTACTACTATAATCGCAATATTGGCAATTCTGATTTGATTTCAATCAATTTTAATTTGTCTTTTACTGTATTTTTTTATTAAGAGCAATGCAACATATGCAACCTAATCATAACTTTCATAAAGAAAAAAATAGTAGAATGAAGGAACGAATGAATGAATCAACTATGCTCGTTACTTACACATTGTCGTGCACGCACCAGGCCCGCGGCTGTACAAGCAGCCGACGACGAAGTCCAACCGCGGCATCATGCTGAACGCGGTGGAGTACTGCGTGTTCCCGGGCGCCGTGAACGCGGAAGCCAAGCGGCGCGTGCTTGAGGAGATCGCGCGCTCCGAGAGCAAGCACTTCCTGGTGCTGTTCCGCGACGCCGGCTGCCAGTTCCGCGCGCTCTACTCCTACTGCCCCGACAGCGAGCAGGTCGCCAAGCTCTACGGCACCGGCCCCAAGCACGTCAACGACAGGATGTTCGATAAGTTCTTCAAGTGAGTGACACGTTTACGACTTACGTAAATTGATACATATATTATTAAGTACTTCAAAATATTGTTGAGTTTTATATGTACTAAAACGTGGAAATCTGTCAATTACTAATCCACTGTGTCTGGTAAATGATGGAGATGCGATTCTGAATCACGATATTGAACTTTTTCAACTATCGGAGCATGGACGTTCCTCATCGGCTAATGAGAGATCTCCCTTTGCCAAACACGGTTAGGCTTGTTAAATCATAAAATGGAATAGGAACTTAATTTAAGTATTTAGACAATTGTACTCTTCTTTCCAGGTACAACTCGGGTAGCAAATGTTTCTCGCAAGTGCACACGAAACACCTAACGGTGACGATCGATGCTTTCACGATACACAACTCGCTGTGGCAGGGTAAGAAGGTGCAGCTGCCAAGTAAGAAGGACATGGCGCTCGTCATCTAGCGCGGGACCACCTGCCTCTACTCGTGTGACACGTCGCCGCAACACGCGACGCTTGTGAGACAAATAATCATTTCCCTGTCGGCTATTGGAGGGAAACGTACTGTCATTTTGTCATGCGAGTATTCCACGGGTTCCGGACGGGACACGATACAGTTTAAATAAAACAATCCACGTTATCTAGTCGCCGGCGGCAATCGAGTCAAGCCTTATTACTCTTCGGTTAACGCTTCGGTAGGGCAATGTAATGCCAGTGTTAAAGACTATCGGTTAGTGCATTTCCCTATACGGGAACTGTTACGTTTTAATCGTGTTTATTACGTTCCGCTGGTCCGTTGATGGGTATGTACAATCTTACTCGGCTCATCGGCTGTTTTTATTGTGTTACGAAAATCTAGTGAGATCGTGAGTGCGTTGTCCGAGTGGATACTGACCGGTGCGGTGATGCCGCACTCTCTCTGGAAGCGTTTTTAGACTAATCAAACTCATTGTTATAAGTATGTCGCTTTCGGAAGGAGTGCGGCTCGGATCGGCAGCCATGTTGTACAGTTAGAAGGGATAGGGACCGGAAACTCGAATGAAGTTAGGTTTTCTTTTATATTTTGCTTCGTATACACACACGATCTTACTTGACTTGGAGAATTTTAAAAGACGTTATGTATGGCTCAAATTCTAACTTTTTTACAATGTATCAAGCATCACTATTGAGTAAGATCATATGTGGATATGTAGCGTTAAGTGTGCTCCTATTGGTTGGGATTATATTCGCGAGAGTATATCGCGTCGAATTTGCGTCCGCTGCGATTGTTTTGTGATTGGTCTGTGGCCATCGGACGACCCGTGCTGGGGACACGTAGAATTGTTAAGTCAATGTATTTTTTTCTAGAGGCTTGGTGCGGTGTCCCAGTCTTATTTCAATATCCAGTCGTTTTTTTCGTCTCCACTACACTAGAAATTTGGATGGCCTAATGATAATGGTTATTTAAAACAATAACACCAAGGAAGCCTTAATAAGAATGTCAATAACTTAATATTAATGTAACGAAACTATGTTTAGTCAAGTGTTTTAATATGAAACATGTTAATATCTGTTTCTGGTGTAGTAGGGACAGCTTTGTTCTACGTATCTTTGTGTTGTTAGGTTCGTTTTGTGAGGAATATTGTTGAGTGTATAGATGCAATGTCTGCCATATGTGTTAGTGAGATGATCGGTAGCGGCGCGAGTGTAGGCAACTGTCCCGTATCACGTAAAGTAACAAATTCACAAACTAATCTTGCTTACTCGTTATAATATTTAACTCGTTAGTGATTATTTCGATTTGACTGGAGTTGTGTTTAGAATGAATGGCGTATTTGTTAATGACCTTCGTTTAACTTTAATACAATTTCCATTTTTTTTACTGCTTGTATAGCTAAAGTAAGACGAGGCACATTTTACGTGGTAATTGTACTGCCTTATCCTGTAAATAATTGTTTTTCTTTTTTGTATACAGCTATTTATTAAAAGAATGTTAAACGAAAATTGATGAATATCATTTTTTCATTGTTTAATGATTGGTCATCAATTATATACTACCGATAGTGTATGGTATGCAAATATATTGTATTATTAAAAAGCATAACGAAATAATATTGAATTTCATATTATGACGTAGTTTTATTTTTGTGTACCACCTTGAATTATTTATTCAACAATTCAATAATTTTATTTATTGTTTCATATTAAAAAAGAAAAGATCAAATAAAATTAAATCTTATTTATTTAAATCTTCTTGAGACACGTACATTGGCAATAATACTGGCTATTAAAACTGTATTGTATGAATCAACTTTCATTAATTAAAGCATAAGCGGTTTCCATAAAATTATATATTACGTATTGAGTATTAATAAGATCATTGGAATTGGTAATCGTTGTTATTAAAAACATAAAATTATTGTCTATATTAAAAATCATGAAAATACGTGTACTGACTAAACAATTACATAACTTCCTTTGAATTTTTTACAAGTCGCTCTGAAATACAATAAATTAAGCAAAGTATTAAGGAAACTATCGTAGACAATTAAACTGCAGAGGAAATGGCATCGATAATGCGACCTTTTTTATTGCAACATTAAGCAAGAAATAATAACATATACATATTATAATATATATAGAATTCGTTGCGTATCCGTTTAAAATAATTCTTTACTGAGTACACGATTTTCTCATTCCTGCATAATATTTACTGGCAATTGTAGAAATCAATTACTATTAAAACAAAAATTAATAATCACTTATAAAATTATACCTATAATTTAATCTACATTCGAAACAAAACATATTCAACATAAAATTGTTAAAGTAATTTTAATACTTCCAACATTATTTTAATATTTTCATAATTGAGCAATTTTGGGCATTTAGAAAGCGATATTTTAGAAATTCTTAAATTGACGTCTCAAAATAAGCAACTCTTTAAGTGGGAGGAATACAAAGAAACTACAAAATGTTTTCACATATTAAGCAACGGTAATAAATTATCACAAATTTAAGAAACTATCTCTTAAATTTTAATAATATGGTACAAACGTACTAAGGTTATTTTAATCAAGACAGTTATATATAATTAATATTTTTATTCGTTCCTTGTTTATAAACTACTATCATAAATATCGATTATAATCAATAATCAAAACGATCGATACTTGTACTTTTCGCCTGTATATAATATTTACTATCACGTTTAGTACTTTGCTGCGTATAAATTATTATCACGAGGGACGATGATTTTGATCTTTATGACATCTATCCGAAATATTTTCTGATATAATAATAAAACTCGAGACATTAGATTCTAGTTATCCCGTCCAGATAAACTATATTATTGAGAAATTAAAATCGAGAATAGTCTATTGCCTGTTTAAAATCGTTCATGCCTGCGGCGCTTAAATATATAATGATGTTAAAACTGAAAATTTTAGTCTGTACACTCGTAGCTGCAACATATTTGTGAAATATTATTAATTTAAATTAAGGTAAATATAACCTACATTAAAATGATAATATAACGTAGGTATATTATCGAACAGGTAATGCGTGTAACTAAATACTAGTATATTATGAAACACCAATTATTGTAGCTACTAATGGACCCTATGGATATAATATATAGGTATAGTTAATATAAAAAGTATAATGTGATCAGGAATTAAATTGCAGAAGTCTATGTTAAATAGTTAAGATAAAACTGTTTTGCAGCAATCTACGCTTACCGTGACAGGGTTATTGTAATTACGTAATTGTGACATCTATCCCAGTTGTGTCTTAAGTCGTACACGTTGGTCACGGATTGATGCAAAATAATTTTATCAATTGTGCATATGATATGAACCGACGATGCAGGCAGCTAATGCCGGGAGTCTATACGAGAGTGAAGTAGTGCGTGACGGGCTCGGCGCTGTTCTGTATGTCGAGCTGGTGCACCACGGTGTCTGTGTCCAGCTCCTGTAATATTTAAAAAATAAATGAATATACTTCGTAGATAATACTTACTATAATATATAGAGTGGAGTCTAAGGGCTGCACCAGATTACTACTTAGGCGATTGACGACTCGACTGCTTTTCGAAGGGACATGCAGCGATAAAACGCTATATTTTGGACATTCAATGTAGCGACTGAACGCGAAACACGATATGTAGCATTAATGCGTGTCGCCAAAACTGGTCTGCTATACGGTCTGTGCGGTTATGCTTTGAGTCCTATTGGGTTATATTATATGTTTAACTTTATTGAAATTATTTACTTTATGTATTAAAAGCTTACTTCTTCATCGGAAAATCCATTAATCTCGACAGGAATAGTCTGACCGTCTTGCGTTATAACCTGGAAACAAGGAAAATTATGTCATAACAATATAAAGCAGCGTAAATAAAATTATACTCTACATTAACTGCTCAAAACTGTTGATGGGCATTTCTTAGTGTTCCATAAAGAATAGGAGACCTACATGAAGTCGAACACAGGTGTGTTGCTACCCCACAATGACTAAATGATAATGCCTTATTTACCCAACACTAAGAACATTTTTTTTCAAACTCAATAGGATAACTCAATAGGATAAATATTTCTGTATTTAGGAAGAAAGGGATATTCGATACGAAAGGACTAAATGAAAGTTATGACATACGCTATAATTGGAATTCTAAATACTCGTTTTATGAAGATACGATTACCTGTAATGATTTTCCATCGGATGACGTGATTGCGAGCCGAGTTCCATCCTGCATCGTGAAGTGGAGGGGGTTTCCTTGTTCGTCCGTTACCTGCAAATATATTTTTTATTTATCTGTCTTTCATTCGGATTTTCCGATGCCTTTTTTGTATATTTAAAAGATTTTCTTTTAGAATATGTTAACGATGCAATATCCTGTCCCTGTCCCTATTGAACTGTGTTAAATATACGAGATACATTTTTCAAATGTGCGTGGGTGGTGAAGTCGAAAATTATAAGGAACGAAAAATGAAAAATTGATCAATTCGGGGAAAATTAATTATAGATGGCAAAGTAAGGGAACGGTATAACTAAAAGAAATGTTTTTTTTTAATAATTTCTTAGGCCTTACCACTTGGTCGATAGATTCTCAATTGGTTTCAATACATAGGCCGACTAGGTCTTCAGAATTGTAATTAGTGTACAACATCATTGGTATTATTTGATATTATGGGTGAATAACTTACCGGCAGATGTTGCGCTTGCTCAAACTCCTCTACTTGGGCATGCTGCGCCTCCATCTCGTTCTTCATGTCTACTTGCTGCGCTAGCAACATTTGCTGCTGCTCCAGCACCACCTGCCGCTCCAGGTGCTCCTGGTCGATCTCCAGCTGTTCCTGCTCAAGCTCCAGCTGTTGACCCATCTCTAGCTGTTGGGAAACCAGCAACGACGAGCCGGAGTACAGCTCGCACGTCGTTAGCACTTTACTTTCTTCTAAGTTTACCGCCTGTAAATATTATTAACATAATTTACGAAGGTTAGTAGTTACTGCCACCCGTGGAACTGTGATCGAACTCAAATAGTACCTATTACAGTCCTACGCCAGGTCGATCACAGATATATTAGTACCTAAACGGACGAAGTTAAAGAATTCGTCGTATGTAAGTTTTGTATCCCGTAAAATAGAAATATATGCATAAATAACTGCTACGTCTTCTACATTCAAGATTTTTAAAAAATATTGCTTTTTATGTCGTTTATATTGAACTATTTACGTATTATAATAAAACTCAATAACTCTTTTAATATTAGTGATACTCTGCCTTGTAAAGAAATAGTTTTTTTTTAAGCCGGATCCCAACAACATAGACCGGACCGAAGAACACTTAAAACCTACCTGTTCAGGGTCCAGGATGTGGAAGGCGGGCGTGTCGGAGTCGTCGATGTCGTACGCGACGTATATGACGCGCTCCTCCGCGTCGTCGGCCGGCGGCACCGCGGCCGGCTGCTCCACTTGCTGGCTCTTGTCCGTCACCAGCAGACTCACTTGCTTCTGAGATTGCTGAGGATTTAAATAACTCTCTATATAAAGTGCAGTAATGTCTAGAAAGCAATTAACATATTCGGATCCATAGTAACACACAGTAACAAACTACAAAAGTATTTTAAGGAAGCCAAAAAATATTTTAAAAATTGAAAAGGGAAAATACTTAAGCAAATAAAAAATATATGTACCTACATATAAAAGACATGAAAGATTTAACAAGGCAAGTAAACTACTTACACCATGGCGCTCGATTTTCAGTTTGCTCCGTAATTCAAGGCTACGCGAATGGCTGCCTGCATGTCCGCCACAATTCTATCGTAGACTTATCCGAGGCGGTCCAACATGGTCCTCAATGGGGGTAACGCATTATTGATTACCGATGTCGATAGTAAGCAATAGTCACTCACCATAAGGTAGATTGCGCGCTTACTGGCTCCCTGTCTACTATACAACAAGAAGACTCGCAGCGTACCTTCCGCTTGCCGGCGGCGTGCTGGAAGGCGCGCGCGTGCTGCGCCAGCGCCCAGCGCGACGCGAAGCCGCAGCCGCACGTGCCGCACTTGTGCGCCGCGCCGCCCTTCGCGCCGCCCGCCTCGCGACGCGACTGGTTGGAACGCACCCTGACACGTACGAAATGAAAAATATATTTTTGACGTGTTTTTAAAACAGTTCGTGCCACCTAGGCCGACTCCCCTAACCCTACACCGGAACTTTTTTGTGTCATGGATGCCATATGTACGAACACGAATATACCAACACCCAAACCCAGAAATTTAACTTCATTATGTAAATATCTGCCTGGCCAGGAACCCGACCCGGAACTCGGGTCGACAAACATGATCCGGCAGGGTGCGCCCACCTGGCGTGCCGGCGCGTGTGCAGGCGGTGCTGCGACGACGTGGTGAAGCGGCGCGGGCACAGCGCGCACGCGTACGGCTTCTCGCCCGTGTGGATGCGCGCGTGCTCCGACAGGTTGCCCTTCTGGCTGAAGCTCTTGCCGCACACGCCGCACTGGAACGGCTTCACGCCTGGACACGATCGTATTTTTATTTATTTATTCGACGTATACGACGTATAACGTTATTCTAAAGCCGACATTTTCGATTACCATCTTTGTTAAAACACATCACACCCATACACATACACAATAAACGTCCATTAAGTATAGTAATTATAATTACTAAATGTATTACCAATTCTCTAATCGATTTCATTATATATAATATAGAAATTCGGATAAAGTTAAAATACATTTTATTGTAATTTTATATATCAAAATATTAACATTGAACTGTCAGGATCCCTACACTCCACATATAAATATTAAACTTCTATTCATTTGAAAGTTACAACCACTGGTCTTTCGAGCCAAATTTAAAGTAGCATTCATAAATTCTAGTACCTTTAACCATAGAATAAAATAAAATTGAAAAATAAAACTGCCTATCTATTACTTACCGGTATGCCACCTCATATGCAACGTTAGACTAGTTTTATGTGCAAATTTATGTTTGCATATTTCACACGTGAACTTCTTTACTCCAGAGTGAAGGAGTTGGTGGTTTAACAAATTGGTTTTGGTCTTGAAAGTAGCTGTGCAGACCTGTTAAAAAATATAAAATAAATTATGTAAGCTATGTTATCCTTAATATTTACCTATATGTGAATCGATCTTCAATGAGTATTATTTCTGGCTCTTTGAATGCGTACAACATTTTTGTTTACTTGAATAATAATGTGGGTTAGATATTAAAAAAACTACATCTGTCTTTAAATTAACACTTGCTCATGACTTTCTTTTTACGTAATGGATTATTATTTAAGATTGGGTATAGATGCGTTGCTACCCCTGAGAACCAAGTTGGAACGCCTCTGATAAGTGTACATTATAGGTATTATGTTCTTCTGAGGCTTCGTGGCTCCTTTATAGAGACTGGGATTATCAATTTAAAAGACTTTGATATACGGTGACAGGTGTGCGTCCAAGTGATAAGAGGCAGGTGCGGTTACCTTGCAGCTGAAGGGGCGCAGCTGCGAGTGCACGAGCTGGTGCCGCTGCAGCAGCTGCTTGTGGCGGAAGCGCTTGCCGCACGCGCCGCACACGTAGCGCTGCGCCGCGTGCACCGCCTGCTTGTGGTACACCACCGACGACGGGTGGTTCAGCACCTGCCACGCACCATGGGACCGTTCTACGTTTAGCTATTCACTATATTACCATTGCAGTACCTGTGTACTCGGTACCCGTGGAGCGATAAATCGGGCGAATGGCACGCAGGCGAATGATCAGACTCGTCACCATTTGATGATGCACTTTTTTCGAATATCTTACATATAACTATATTGTCATTTAAATATATTGTATCGTAATATATTGCATGGTATCGTATCATGTAGTAGAAAAATATTTTTTTGCAAAACTTGTAATATTTATTTGACAGATTCATGGTGTCGATTTTGTAAAAAATCACTTATCATTTTCCTAAAAGATTCAAAAGAAATACTTCTTTCTTACAAAAGAAATTCTTGAACATATACATGTTCAAGAATATGCAATAAGAAGAAAGTAAACGGAGAGTAGGTACCTTCCCGCAGAGGTCGCAGGCGAAGCCGCGCGCGGGCGGCGCCCGGCGGCGGTGCGCCACGGCGTGCAGCGCCAGCGAGCGCGGGTACGCGAAGGCCGCGCCGCACTCGCCGCACGCGTACGGCCGCTCGCCCTTGTGCACCGCCTGCGCCACGCGACACACCCTTACACCGCTTCCGAACACACTTCGCAAGTATCTTGTGACTGAGTGCTAATCGGAGTCGGAAGAGGACACATCCTCTTGTCGATGTAAAATTTGTTTAAATTTCACTGTATTTACTGTTATTATGTAATTATTGTAATATAATAGCAGGACGTATTTGAGTCACAATTTGTAGCAAAGTAAATTCCGACGAGAACTTCATACGAATGTCCGTTACCTTTGTATGTAGCGATTTGCTTTGTTTACTGCTGAACAATTTATCACAGTGGTTACATTTAAGTTTCTTCTTGCCGTCCGCAGATACGACTGCAGGGTCAGCATCAACATCTCCAATGTCTAGGGGATCTGCAACATTTTTTACAAGATTTTATGTGTAAAGAAATTAAATAAGTAACTTTAAGTCATACAGTTGAAATTAATATCCCATTTTAAAAAATATATATATTTTTCGTGTAAAATACTACCTGCAACTTTATGCATTAAGATAGAAGAGCATAGAAGCATAGAGAAGCCTTTTATTTACGGACAGACAATGAAGTAATCCTTTTACTATTTGGTTTTTGATCACAGGACACTAAAAGACGCTGCTTACCTGTGTCCGTACAATCAGCAGGTCCAGTTGCAATCTCTTGCCCATCAGCAGAAAGAATGTTGTCAACCACCACCACCTCTTGCTTAGTGTCTTCCTCCACCTTAAGGTCCGGCAGGCCAACTACTTCAACGTTGCCAGTTGTGTCTATAGAGGGCAGATTAGGAGCCCCATCTGGCTCCTCTGCTACTGGCGTAGGTTCGGTTTCGCTGGCCTTCTGGAAATACGTCAACATATCTAATTTGTTATTCATCATCAAAGTTCAGTGTGTATTAAAACTCAACGAATCTCTCGAAGTGTTAAAATTTGGTACCATGACTACTGGCTTGTTTTAAACAATCATAATTTGAGTTAGGATATTAATATTTTACAGATGTCCAGCCTGAGTCTGTTTTTGTTTTAGGTTTCTACTGCTCGTTATTAAAAATCAATCTACAGTTTTTGGTTTACTAAGGATTTTCTAAAGAAAATTTGTAATTTTCTGGCCATGCCAATGGGCGTATAACTTTTTGTTTTTGACGCATTAACGCTCGCATTTAAAAGAGAGAAGCAAAACGTTGATTATAAAAAAAACTGCCATTTCTGTCGTATTGCCGAACATAAATACTTTCGCAGAGTGAAAAGGGTTTAGGGGATACTCTACCAAGTGAGATAAATACAGTTTGATTAACATATTTCAATTACAATACACATTGAATTTTTAACTACTTACGTCAATTATGGTATTTATGTTGTAAGTTGATTAAGCGCTGGACCGTGTGAGAAATATTACTATGTGAGAAATATTACTGATCCTAAGTTTAACAGAAAATTGTTAATCAACACAAACTAACCGTATCTTTCTCATCCTCCGAGCATTGAATAACAGTAAGACCGGTGTGGCCAGTGTCCCGTTGATGATCATTGAAGTGCAGTCGCTTGGTAAACTCCTCTTCGCAGCTGCAGCGGTACAGCACTGGGCCGTGCTGGGCCACGTGGGACATGTAACGGCCGATGCACGAGAATTCCATGCCGCATATCACGCATTGCTCGCGCGTTTGCTGCATGCGACCTGCGGTGATAATAATATTGATATTTTGGGGCGAAACAGAGTATAGAAGCTGAAAAAGGACCACATTGCTACATCATTTCGTAAGGTTATGAGACAGTTATTATTTAAAACAAGGTCCTTTACTCATAATTTAGCTATTTAATATATCTGTTGTCTTTCCATGAACCTCCAAGTACTTGGCAGTACAGTAAAGAGTACTGCTAGTGCTGCCGCGTATCACCAAAGTGGACCGCAGATCCAGGAATACTAATTCAAAAATTAAGATAGAATGCAAGGTTGTTTTAGTTGTGTTTAGACTCAGTTGTCATGAACAAATTTTTGAATTCATTTCATGTGATGGTGTCGGCGTTGATGGGGGTGAAGATGGTGGTGGTGGGATTGATGGCGTCGGTAGTGGTCGTATTGGTGGTAGCGGCAGTGGGTAGTGGTGGCGCGGCGTACCCTTGGGGCGGCCGCGGCCCTTGCCGCGCACGACGAGCACGAGCTCGCCGCCCGCCTCGAGGTGGCCGATGACCTCGGGCGCGCGCGGCGGCGCGCGGCGCGGCTCGGGCTCGCTCTCCTCGCCGTCCGTCACGCCCTCCTCTTTCAGGATGCGCTCCAGCTCCGCGCCCTGCACGCCCACACGTTATGCTACCGTTACGTACTCACGAACGATCCAATAGAGAATAATGACGAGTAAGTGAAATGTTGCGCGCCAAGAGACGTATATTCCTAAGATTCCCACCAAAATACCTACATGGGGAAAACACCCGATCCAGCGAATTAAATACTTTTGCTCGTTCGTATTCGGCGAGTATCTAATGCAGGCAATACTGAATATCACCGAGTTAATTACTTTGTCGAATTCAAGTCTATTGGTCTACGTTCTGCAAGTATCTAAGTATTTCATTATAGTATAAATCTGTCATATTGAAAACTATGCATGATTGTCAAAATAACTCATTTTATCGTCTTGTGAAGTTTTCAATCTCTAATTAGATTAAAAAAGATGATTACAAACAATTTTTTATATAAGCGAAATTGTAAAAATTGATTCGTCTTATTCCGCCAAATAATATCACTTCTCATAAATTACTAAAAATATCTTAGTACTAACCTGAACCACCTCTTTAAATCTGGTGGGTGTTTTCCTTCTTCGCTTGCCAGCAAGTGTTTCCTCCTTGGATTTAACAATAGTTCGGGACTTTGCCTGTTGTTCCTTCGCAGCAGCATCTGCCGCTATCTCCTCGGGCGTTTTGGACTTTTTCGGAGGCCTACCACGCTTGCGCTTTGGTTTTTCCAGCCCAGCCACTTGCAGGGAAATAGGATGTTCCACTTGGTAGACTCCATCGCTTGTGTTTACTAAGGATTTTAAATTTTTGTTGTTTATTCGTTGTTTAAGTACACTACAGTTGCATATTGTGTGTGATGACGTCACAAACATAGACACACACACAAATTCCATGAAAGACATATAAATTCCCTATTTTATCATATATCTTAAGTTCTATCATATAAGCTAAAGTTCTTCATCAGGGCAAAATGGTATGGTATGCTATAAAAACCAATGTTTAAAATAGTGGTCAGTCTGCCACCAACTAATCATACTTGAATAACTACTTACAATTAAATGTAATTAAGATTTCTTTATATGGCAAATCCATATGATGATACAGAATGCCATAAAGATAAATGTTAGATAGTCACTACTGGACTGGAAATTTTATAAGAGAAAAAGTGAATGAGGTTGATCGCATGAGTTGCTGCTCTTGAGAAGTTGGAATGTGTCGTATTTGTAATTTTACATTATCGCACTCTTCAACCCATAACAAAAAAGTTTAGTAAAACCATCAATGTCAGACTTAGTTAAACACGAACACAGTCCATGGATAATTCAGCTTAATCCAACATAGAACTCTATTGTGTCATAAAACTACTTGAATGAAACTTACTTTCATATACAATCTTCTCAGTTATTACATCAGGCTCATCTTTAGTTTTCAACAAGGATTTTCTGTATTCTCGTTCCCTTTCATGAAGTTCTCGAATAACTTTCTGCAACATTTATTCGATTGTTTTTAATATTTAAATATATAAGTACATATATTGCATGTATACATACATACAATTAATATATAAATACACATACACTTAGTTATTTATGTATGTGTATGTGTGTATGTAGGTTCCACTAATCATCTATTTTATCATGTTTTAGTGTTATAGATGTTTGTGTTAGTTAAATTGTCTAAAAATTAATAAGACTGTCTAATAATCCATATAATAATTTAAGTATATATAAAGTTCTGCCTTCCTTTTTTTTCCAAAATTGTATTTTATGTTTTGTTATTTTTAATATCACAGTTTTAAAAAGTTCATATTTTTAAATTTAAACATTGTTTGAACTCAACTCTGCAATATTGAAGAAATTAGCTCTGGTATAATTAGATTAATGGAAGTCATACCTGGCCATTTATAATTAAGTTGAGAAATTCAACTGTGGCTTCCAGTTGTATAGTACACCCTGGACAGATGGTTCTGGGAAGCTCTCCGTCGTCTGAAACCTGAAATATTTTTCAATGCTAATAATTTATCAATTATTTTACCTTGCAATTGTAAAAAATAAAATACAATATAACAGAATATATTCTATTTATTTGCATTCCAGCTAAAAACATCCTAAAACAGCAACGGAATACGTTATCAATTTTTTAGAAATATTTTGTATCCATGGAACAATATTTTATAATCATACTGTTGTACCGATTACAATTACAAACTTTGTTAAATTTTGGCGCCAGATATACCTAACAGGATTTTCTGCTAGTTCTCACTACATTTGCATTAAATGTAGTTGTATCATCGATAGCGCCAAACAACGTCATATATCGATAATTTAAAAGAGTAATAAAATATACGATGAATATT
>DWRA01001949.1:0-15296 GCA_018250295.1 Spathilepia clonius
CATGGGCGGCAGTTGTCACTTACCATCAGGTGGACTGCATGCTCGTTTGCTACTCCATCATATAAAAAAAAAAAAATTCATTAATGTCCCATTGCTGGGCTTGGGTCTCCTCTCGGAGTAAGAGGGAGGAACATCATACTGTTGGTTCACGTTGTTGTCGTTAGATAGCACTATTACTGTAAAAGTCATAGTCAACCTTCCGTAGTCAGTAGGTTTCTACTAATTTGTATCTTAACACCTACTTACACCAAGGGTATGAATTTAATATTAGTGCTGTACTTTATATAGGGTATATACACGTCGACAGTAACAAACAATAGAAAATAGGTAGGTTAGATATGTTATTACTTTTTGCCATTCTATATACCGAGGATGTGTGATATGTAACTTAGTTCTGACAACGCGTTAAATTATGTTGTAAGTAATCAACGTCGTTGTGCAATAAATCATTTCATTACATTTTTATGTACATATCGTTTACACAAGGCAGGTACAGGTACATACATGTTTGAGTCATACATGTGAAATTCATTGAACAATGAAACTGTGGTCATTCACATTTCAAAGGTCCGCAATCTTGTCATCTTTACATTAGCTATTCAAAACGGGTGCACACTGATTTTGTACACATAGAAATAGGGTAATAGTAATAGTGTGAGATCCGGCTGCACAATTACCATCTTTGTCGATGTTTTTTTCATAAAAATACAAGTTTAATACATATTTGTTCAATAAATATATTTATATGAGACTACTAATAAACATATCTCGTATATTACATGAATAGTGTACGAATAAAACTAATGTATTCAGATAAAGAACCATGTACTAGTTTCAAATAAAATCTTTTTCGATTGAATTATAGTAAAGTCCTAGATATTTACTTCTTGAAGTACGACTCATGTTAATAAAACAAGAAAATCTTATCGAAACTGCCAATATTTTATTTTGATTTAACTATTCCAAATTGCAGTGAACTGGTTCTTACAAAAATATAAAAAAATAGCACAGAAATAGATTCTAGCAATTGCTACTGGAATACGTAGTCAGAAATAGCTGTTAATACCTACAAAAATAGCGATAGTAAGGCCAACGATACAATTAACTGTCTCAACGATGCAGCGAACAAAAGATTAAAAAATCTCCACCGACCATAATATATTTTCAAGAAATTCTAAGCCAATTTGAAGTAAATTTTCACCACAATATTAACGATTCAAAACGAGCGCAGGTTGTCGCAACCCATAGATTCGAGCGTGTATTGTTAGCTAAAGCCTCCGGGGCAGAATTCGTAACACCTCCCACAAACAAGCGAAGAAACCGCTATACCAACACTAATTTGTACCTCATTGGACTAAGCTTACACAACATCGTGTTTAAGGTAAAATAGCCAATATTGTGTATCATAATCGAAAATATGATCCACATTATATATCCGAAAAGGAAGACAGTCGTGTTTCTTTAATTAGCTTCGTTTTTGCAAGTTTTTATTCAATAATAAATGATAAGCGTGATTCCTAAAATAGGAGCTAAGTTTTTATATTAAATTATTTCGTCGTGTACCATTTACTTGACGTTTTACCCAATAACTTGACCTGAAATATCTTAGTTTAAAAACTAATTAAAATATTTATAATAGCTTTGGACTTATTTAACTAATTTAATTTTTCTTTTAAAATATCTATTCCAAAGGCATAAATTTAGGACTTTAGTAGCGCGAGCGAATAACAAGATTTCAACAAAAAATTGAATTTATGGCTGTGCATATTTGAATTCTTTAGTAACAAGAATCTAGATAACACGTTTACTTTGGTCTAGCGACCATAAGGCGCCATATTTAGGTAAAAGGTCAGTGTATAGTTTATTAAAATTTTCTAAAATTAATTATAGCTTTAACATAATAATTAAGTTTAGTCCGATCTAGTTTTGTGTGCCTTGCGTAAATAAATAAATAATAATTTTTAAGAAACATATTCTTTCCGTTATTCAAATGGAGAAACCTTGGATGAGCTGCAGTAATTCGAACAGTTTTTCGGCTAATTTGTGCGTTTGTCAACTCGTTTTTGAAGGATACTTATGTACAACAAAGCATTAATGCAGACCGCTCAAAATCAAACAGCATATACTTAAGTCCATACATGACATTTTAGGAAACAGTAAAATAAAAAGTAATAACATTTTAGACTTGTATCGTAGACTGCATATACATATTTATATTTACACTAGAGATTTTTTTCGCCCTATGAAGAGAGACAAGTTCTTTGATAAAGTCTAGTCTAGGTACAAGCCTTTCTCAAACGAAAATCTTGGATCGGCTAGTGTGTATATCTATGTGTTGCACTTTTCTATTTAAGATTAACGATGAACGTCAATGGGCTACACTAACAACATTTGGACATTTCGTTACTTTAAGAAAAAGGAAAAATAAGGATAAAATATACTGGCATATGCTTCTGTGTCCCTTTCCTAAATCACGCAGAAAGTGTGTTATGAAACTGCACTCAATGAGATTTAGTACTCCGAAGAATTGCGCTAGCTCAACAAAAATGAATAGGCGATAAATTGTGAATTCAAGCGCGAATATTTCAAAACGTTGCCAGGACGTAAATCGGAGACATAATTTTCACTGATAAATGTAAAGGTGGGCTCTTTGTCATATGGTATAACAAACCCGAATGGTCGAGCACCTTGCAATAGAAATAGATTTTAGTTTAGCACAACAAAAGCTTGTACCGTTGTTATGTTCACTTGTACCTTTCTCGGACTTCAAGCGAACAAGCTAGCGATCGTTTTTGTACCTAAGGCCACGTCATACTTTCAACGAGAAGACGATAAGTGCACTGATATTACTCTATCAAGATTATTTAAAAAAACACAGACAGATACTATATTAAAAAAGAAGCTTCATTTGTACACACCTTCGTTCAAGTCTTCAGCGTGTTAAATTGAAACTTCAATGGATTCAGTAACTTTTCGTTACGTAATCAGTAGGCTGTTACTGTTTAGAGTATTTTACATGGACAATTTTATAAACAACCAAATGCCCACCAATGGATATAAATATGCAAATCTTCTTAAGGTAGTAGAACATTTTATGGCGACTGCAACGGAACTGCTCTACTATATTTTTCATATAAGTACTCAAAGACAGCAACGCTTTTGCACTTGACCTCAGATAGAACTATCAATTCAAAGAGGTCAACAGAGACAGTGATTTATCCTTTACTGCTTTCATTAGTAAAAAGTCCATATTCACTATAAGATTGTTGCCAACATCGGGTGTGTTCGTATCAACTAATTCTATCATCTCTTTAATACTATCTATCGTTCTTAATTTTATTCGTTACTCATCGACCGTAAAACATCCTTAAATGGAACGCGGAATTCTAAATCATCGTCAAGTGTCACAATAAGTTAATTATTGTATTCTGTAAAGACGCGTGGGTCGTGGACTAATTCCTTGGGCTTAGAAATCGTCGCCACACCCTCCGTTTACTCAACAGGGCGCTCCATATACATACATATTGCCGATTATACCATTATGTGCTCATGACAACATGTTTGTATAAGTTGTTTTACATTCCGGACTCACCTGAAAGTTGTTTGCCGTCCTCATAATCTCGACTTCATCTTCCTATCTGCGAACAATGAACACAATGGATTAGTTTTAATATATTGCTGATACATCAAAAAATATATACACATAAAATACTTTACATTGTATACGTAAAGACAAACCAACAATACAGAAAAAGAATGTCCATCTGTTCCGCAGATATACAAACACATGTGAAAAATTTTTAATCAATAAAATCATTGAAACACTATGTGTTTATAAACGTTGTATATATTTATGAATCAGGCGACAGTTTTCAACAATTATAACAAAAAAATAAAAAATATACTAAGGGAGATACTTAGGTATACCAATTCAATTTCAATACCAGACGCTGGCAATTATCCACGTAAGTATAGTATATCTCAGATACAAAAATTATCCACGTAAGTATAGTATATCTCAGATACAAAACTAAAAAATATATAAAATTCCAAATGGGAAAATAATAATTATAATAATGATATTCATTGGTGCAATTCCAAATATTATACAATTATATAGTATAAGAAAAACAGCATTTACTTGAAAAAAATAGGAGTTAGTCCACATCTCAGCTTTACTTAGGTTGTAAAGAGATTAACAATTCCATTTGTGGAATTCCAAACCAAGCCATTAATGAAGTGAGAAATAACGCTTGTCTTATGAAATTACAATTCACAGAACAACTGCAATTACGAAAATAAGACCCACGCTGTACATTACAATTCAAGTAATTTTACGTACAATGGGATTAAGAGATAAATCTGTTGAGAAAATTAAATTTCATAAGTAACCGCAATAACCAGTGATGCATCGCCGCATGCCTTTTTTATTGAATCCGGATCAGAACCACATAGAATGTCACGGCCCAACATACTTATGTCTACTCATCCTGTTCCATAAGGCAACTTGTTCATACACGGGACAAGTGTTTTCCTTTTTTACAAGCGCCGACCGTCGTGTAACCTAAATGTGATTGTCCGCTTTAAGACGGAGCAAGAGTGACTCATCGAGTACTTCATTTAGACCTTTATCTCCATCTTATCTATCAGATGCCTCCACGTAAGTAATTGCGTCTATTCAAAGCAGTGATCCAACGTAAAATACAGCGGAATCCTTTATATTTATTATGGCAATTTCGCCAAAGTGTTCTATAAACTGTTCCGTAATCGCTTCCCTACCATATGTGAAATATTGAATAGATTAATGGGAACAAAGATGCGCCTTCCACGTGGGATTGTGGTACGATTGAAATACATAAATCAGAAAGCATTTGATCCTGAGTCGAGTGCATTCAGCAGATTACGTTCCGAAGACGAATGACTTTTTGCGTCATGACGTTTCCTTTCGCGGTTTGTAATAATACTGAGTAATAGCTTAGATGCAATCTGCGGCGACGTAAAACACTTTTGCCGGTCTATATGCGTCTTTTTCTCAATTGCTTGATGGCACTTGACTTGCAAAAGGACTACGTAGTGCGTTTTGAGGTAATGTTTTTGATTCTACCGGTCACGTCCACGCCGACGCACGACATCGCGTAATTGGAAAGCTTCGTGTGCCTGTATCTTGAATGGACAACGTAACGGAGATAGCTATATAATATTCCAATGTGCCATTAACTTTGCGTAATAATGCCGTTAACTTCCTTGTATTTAAAATTGACGTTGCATAGTATGTTTCAATTAAAGGTTTTCGATGTGGGTGGGTGATGCCATTGAATTACACTAAAAAGGCGACAGTCAATTTAAACAACTTAATAACATTAGAAAAGCTTACATCTTATCATATTAGGCTCTATGATAATAATGAAATATTTCAATATGTTATGCAAAGGCATACATGTATAGCAACCATAAATGTAGCAAAATTAGTCTAAGACTCATGACTGAATTCTTTGACGTATTAAACATATGAACATGCGTGCGTCAACAATAAGACATGTCAAAAGCTCGTTCATACATGACGTGATTCATCACTCAAAATTCCAGGATGTGAACTTGGCCTGCCAAACTTTTTGCTAATTAGCCGTCAAAGCTCAAAAAACCAAAACCAACAAATTTACCTCAGGACGAGAATCTCGATCGTGGATTCGTGATCTTAGCATTCTCAGCTACGTGACTAACGCAAGCTAGTGTAAACAATCGTATGCGGAACAGCTAAACGTATGTTTAGTGGTTTTAAAGTAATTTCGCTAAATTAAAGTCATGCGTGCCGCGGCACAGTTTGTTTCGCTGAAGCCATCAATATTCTCTTGCTGTGATACTCCGGAAAGTAATAGTAATATGTACTTAAAATTTAAATTGTGAAGATTACAAAAATGCAGTCCCTAATTTATTATGAAACATTAAGATATTTCAGGCTATTGTTTCAGTACTAAACTTAGAATCAAAAATTTTATACTTTAAGAAATTCTCAGCAGTGGTTTTAAATGTTATGAGTCATTTTTTAAACGGCTCAAAATAGATGCTTTCTAAATTCTATATTTAATTTAATGTAACATTATGTAATGACGTATTATAATCATAATCATAACTTATACATGTCACCGAAAACAGAAAAAGGTGAGGGGTCGACGAATCATTTTCTCTTTACCTTTCCATGACTACGTATACTAAACATCAAGATACTGTTGCATCTGAAGTAATGAAATAACTCTTATAAAAACGTGAAGGTACACTAACGGATTATACGAATGTTTTTGCGATTTAGTGCTCGTGCTAGCTCCCTCCAGATGTTTAAATGTTCTCCCACGATCGTGATTTCGTTATTAAAATCATAATGATGCTAAGCCTCAAGCTGGCCACCTAACCGTTATTGCACACCTACGATTTAATCTGCATCCAGCAAATTGCAATCAACTTGTCCGATAGTTGTAGGTTCGATCTCATAATTTAATTTGCTCTCAAGGATATCGCTATTAAATTTAACTTTTACTTTTTAATGTTTTCAAAAGCATCCGACGATCAGCAGCCGAAAGATAATTTTATCCTAATGCAATTATACCTCATTTTAAAAACAGACCAATTGATCGTTACCATGTATGTAAATACTATACACTAACGTGTATTACAAGTTCAATTGTAGAAAGCTAAAAGGTGGAAAGATCATCGAAGGCAACTTAATACAAATGATAATTACCGTTTCACAATCACGCATTGAAAACACGAATTTATTCCATGTGAATGACAGACGACTCCAAGCTGACACGAACTATGCAAAAATATATCTGCTGATTGCTGAACAAATTGCACTCAAAATTAATCTTTATCATTCATTCGCTAGAGACTATGAATCATTATTTTGTAAGAACGTGTAATGTGGAATTAAGTTTCATCGGGTCAGCGAAGTAAGGCATTATGTAAAAGTAAACGGTAATGACATACCATTACCGGAAAAGATGATATGTTAATGTTGCTTGAAGATTAATTGTAATGGTATCTACGTTGCTTGCTTGATGAATATGTAACGTAATCAGCAATGCATTTCTAGATATAATATTTATAGGTTACGTGAGCAAAAAAAAACTACATACAAAATAAGACTCAAGTAGACAGACTTGTATATGGGTTTAATCGGCAAATTTTCTCATTATTATAACGGTTTTAAAATGAAAATAAATATCTTTAAAGCGAACAATCTTCAAAACCAGAAGCATTTTCTAGCGGTTGAAATTGTTATGTAAATAGTAGCTTCACATACAGAAGGGCCTGCATCCGTAAGCGAACGAATCCGTCGTTTTCAGAGCGTTTCTTTCTCACAGAGCTCCATTATCACTTACCCGATCGTTAAATAAAAACTGGCTCCTATTCTTTTGTAATAGAACCCTATTTGTTCAATGACCAGTTCAAACAAGATTTAGCATCACGTGTAACCGATCTCAATGACTTCGACATAAAACGTGGTTTTAATTGGATTACCGCCGGAGTTTAAGACCTTTAGAAACAAATACTGCGTCGTGGTCAGGTTTCCTAACTACGCAAGCAAATCTAGCCGTTTAATTATACATTGAGACAACAGTGAAAATCGTACCACGAACTACGATAAATATCGCAAGCTCTCAACACAATAACCATTTCTCTGACCGAAAATACCATACAGACGGCTCGGTACCTCGCTGAATATTGGGAGTTAAGGAAATGAAATATGGCCTATATTTGCCAATGATAACAGCGCACTGATAAGTAATTGGAGAACAATTGTGAACTGTTACAGGAAGCTAATTACCAGCATAATAGTATCTACGATCAGAGATCCGAACGAGATTTGTTTAGTAATATTGTTGCTAATAAATCGAGAAGGAAGTAAACAGGACCAAAAATAGTACCCTGAAAACTCCAGCACTGATAACAACTGTACAAGAAAACATTAAATGTACAGCTAATACAAACATACACACTCTTCTGCTAAGTCTAATCTACGGGAATGTTTATCTAATGGTATAATAAAACTATTTTAGTAACAGTAAAATAGTAATAGAGGCCCGCCTAAGACACGATTGCACACAAATTGCTTCAATCATCAACTCGATCGCCATAACAACCTGTAATTAAATCCGAAAATGACAGCCAACCAATTGGAGACGGAAATAACTGGCCGTATAGATCAGAGATATGGAAATTCTGTAGCCCATCAAACTTCGATGACATAGAAATAACATTGGACAGCGAACGGAGAAATAATCAACTACAAACAAAATTTATCAACGTCTGTTGGCGAGTGTTTTACTTGCAATTCTGTTTCGACTTCGATACTTCTATTAATATTAATGAAATTGTAACTTCAAGACTTAGCTCAGAATTTAAAATTATGACCGATTGGAAACATTCTATGAGGAAAATATTTGATTAAAAAATAAACTTTAAATATTTCATTTAAATTTAGATTTTTATAAAAAATATTATACGTCTAAGAGTAATCACAATACGTCGGGGATAAAATTGAAAATGAACGCATTTAATATAATTGAATTAAATCTGCGTTATTGATTTAATGAAAAAATTGTGTAGTCAATCATCTTTATCTTTATCTTCGTCTCATTATAGTAATAAACCATAATTAAACAGGTTTGAAGTTATTAATTTGAGATTATCGTTATTGTACATCATATCTGTAACAGAATTGTATCTGAGACGTTTATTGATGAATTCGCGAATAGATTAACAGCTATAAAACGTGTCAACGAAGAGATTCAACCCAACCGACAGTTTCGCTGCCTTCGGAACTCGTCATTAACTTTTATGTCAATAAGAAATCAAGTGTGTCGGACCGTTACAACCACAAAAAGTTGTTGTGGGTCATTGGCACAGAAGACGCGTCTCGCCAACTCGCTACTATTGAATGGGTACTACCGTACTGAACTTACTAAAATACCTACTACGTACCATTGTATGTATATTATTCACGTAAAAAGAATCATGTGCTAAGTTAAATAGTTGAACAATGATCGAGTGAAAACTATGGGATATTCTGTAAATTAAAATACGTCTTTGCCCACAGACTACTTATACAAAAAATCTTTTTTTTTTATATAATAAATATGTTGTATATCTAAGTCTACTACTACGTTCTACATATCAGTACAATAATTTATTTATGAAGTTCCCTTAGTGTGCCGTGTGGATGTCACGTATTTATATGTACGTTTATACTTTTTAGTCTTTCGACGTAAAGATAGGTCAATTAACTACTAATTACTATGATATAACCCGTCTAATAGTGACTTCCCGAAAAACATTTTTTCGCAGATATTGATAGATGGGTAATGTAGGAATAATATTAACTTAGGGAAGACTTGGTTGTCATTGTCATACGGTTTTTTTAGTTCATACAATTAAAGTCAATATTTTTGTAAATTATCACAATCATGCAAAAAATCTATATTCGTTACAAACAAATACGCACAGGGCTAAATCTAGACTTAAAATATAAAATTCATTATTTAATTCTCTATCTGTCCGCGAATCGAATCCAAAACGCATGTGTCAAACTAGCATAGTCAATACTGCACCAAGAGTCAATTAACGAAAATATTTCTTAAATGATATAATTGCTGTTTTAAAATCAAAACCGCCTATACGGTATACTATACGCGCGTAACCGGCTTCGAGTTGACCGGTTCTTTTGATTGATTCTAAATTACGTTAACCTAAAGTATATGCCTTTCATTTCTTTTGCTTATATGTTCCCATTCAGCGATTTCCAAAACATTTTGTTAATAGGAACGGGAATTGCTTGCATTAGTAGTTGTATAACCAAAGGTGATACCGTTCTCACAAAGACTTCGAAATAGTTCTATTAAAGCTATCATGTACCTTTTATATTACGGAGTCACGCGAACTATTCGGAACTCTAAACCTTGGTTAACGCTGACGATATTGTGACACCACTAACCGTAAACGTTGAGTTTACTTTTCTAATTAATTCAACAAGCATTAGCTACACTATTCATTATCACATTTGTCACAAAACGCTTAAAAACAACTTCTTTATTACGCAAACCGACACGCGAGAAAATTTATGTAGAAGTTGATTGTTATCGAACCTAGTCGAGGTTTTTAATGAATGAAATACAAGTAAAATGTCACTTTGATTAAGAGTAAAGTCGATTACAGATGCTTTGTTACCCCGAGAAATAAATTGGAATGAAATAAAGTACTTAACGAGCATGCTCTTTACCTAATGGTAAGTGATCAGTGCCGCTCATGATCACGTATAATTAACCCGCAAATAGGATCAGAATCCTACCTAGGATTAGCTACAGCATCTATATCTCATGCATTGCAAATAGAGAAGATTAGGTTGGAACACCTCGTATCAGTGTTTCCCCCTTAACATACCCTTAAAATTAGAACAAAGCAATGCTACACTACTGTAATGAGGTAGAAAAATTGCAAATTGCCACGAAGAGTTCTACGACGAGACTAACATAAGGTGTTCCCATACTGATAGTATGTATCGTTTCTACTCCATATTTATTTTTCTTCATTGGTCTGGTAGCTACATACTGAATTTACAATGTGTTAGCAACAATCCACTAAAATCTCGAGTTTAATAACCCTTCCTTACAGTCGGGTAATAAAAACAACATATTTAGGGGAGGAACGTGACTTTAAACTAACAAATCTTCGAGATTGTTATGCATTTTCAGGTCATAAAACAATTGTAATAGAACCTGACTTGAATAGTAAGTTACACTTGTTATTTGCATACCATATTAGGTACATTTAAATCGCGAGGCAAACGAACTCGGTACAATATCACAATTTACATACGTGAAGCCTTTTGTTGTAAGACAGGTGACAAAAGTAGGATTACACGATGGAGTTAGATAATACCTCAATTGTAATGGAATGTTCGGGTTAAAAAATTTAGAACCGACGGTGGTAGTAAACGGAATGAGCGCTACAATGGTAGACTAGTCGCAATTTACCCGTATCGAGATTTATACGCCATTTCATTATATTTTCATTGAAGGTAAAGGTCTCTAGTTCGACTTGTGTGACACCACTTGCATACCTGTTTCTATCTAATAACAGCTTGTCTGAAGGGTTGGGTAAGGGAAACATCCGAGGCGTTCCACCTTAGTCCTCAGGGGTAGCAACGCATCGGTGGTCGATCTCAGGTAATTTCCGAAGCGGTGGTAGCTTGTTCACGTTTAAAAAGAGTTCTGTATGAACCAATTTTGATTAAAAGATATTTGATTTTTTTTTACTTACCATCGGGTAAACTCCATCGTTTGCTACTTCTATACAATAAAAATATAATTTAAACTGAGTTTATTATAGAAATGTATCCATAATCATGTTTGACATAGCATGTTTCCTTCGGACATTAGTTTCGACACGACCACCCATTATTTTACTAAGGAAACGAGCAGCTTTTATACTTTCCAAATAGATTCAACGGCGAAATCCGATCATACCGATAAAAGCCAGTAATTACCTAAGTTTTCATAGAAGTTACAACCCGCTTGACATCCATAATTCAAACATTAATTTTAGACTCCAAATAAATGACTTAACACTATCACGAACATAATTACAGCACAACAATATCAAGTTAAAGTCACTTAGAGCTCTAACTTCTAACTTAGTACTGCAAAGTATCTATTGTTTATTTACTACGAATGAATGTCAGAGTCTGGGAAAGCATTATAGAGATGCCGATACAATGCCCATTGAATACTAAACACCAATTCGGGATCAATAGACCGTGATGCCAGCAAACGATATCAATTGGTCATTCTCATTACAGTCAATAAACGCTTGTGTTGTATCAGTATTCAATGTTAAGGCTCTTTTGGGTGTAAAGCATAATAAGGAATAAAATTTACTTCATGTATTGGTCTTTGAGCTTTTTTAACATTTACAGAATTAATTTAAACCATATAACCATATAACTGAATGTCTATGGAAATTGTGTCTCATCTTCTTCAGGAATCGTAAGGGAGAAAAGATGGCAAGCGCCGTCTACCTGCGAAGTTATTCATCTACTGCAGTCGCCATTACGCGTAGCCAAGTCCTGGACAAAGAACACCCCCGTTGTAAGAAAGAGTATGTGGAGTAATAACTTGTAAGGGTAAACATATATTTCGCAGCTAATAATTTTTTTTTATTTTAACGAGTACGATATCTTATCTTAAAATCACTTAACATTTATGTACTAACTTAATAATAGAATGCAAATAGAGTTTGCCACTCCCAGCATTCTTCACAGTAACACATTAACCAAATTTCAACAAGCTTTACTATCGTGAAATGAAATATACAAGACTTAGCGGCATATTTTAGTGAGTGGCATGCATCACGAAATTTACAAATGATCGGCAAACAAGCAATAAAGCTGTACGAAGTTGACGTTCGTGAATAATGAGTTTACGTGCACGGAGGCAATATATTTATCAGCATTAAATCGAATTAAGCCTGTTAAATTAGAGCCCTGAATCGCTTCGAGAAAAGATAGTCTCGATTGTGCCGTTTTTATTTGCTTTTGCCCGACTTGGCGAGGGCACTGGCGTGCTCCCAGATGAACCTCGTGCGTAGATGAATAAATCTACCGTCAGAAACGCTGCGATATGGCTTTTATGATGGTAAGTTGACTATTATGGTGCCTTTTCATGATGCAAGGTGGAACGCTATGGTTCGACTGTAAATGTACCATTGCCGTAATTTCTGTCTTACAACAACTTTGGTCCTGTTGTGATTTAACATATGCGTAAGACAGGGTTGACTTTATAGAGAAGTTTCAAATTATCCTCCAGTGGATCAATTTTAAACGTATGAGTATATTTCATGAACTAAAATCTGTCATGGGGTCTACTGAATTTGGAATTGGTAACAATTGTTCGTGTGGCGGCAGAGATCACTTAACATTAGGCGGATACTACTTTATTAAAACCATAATTATATCATGGCGCATTCCATTACAAATATCGCCTATTATAAAATAAGTAGAAGAGATAGAATTATTTACAACAGAGTTATTACTGCACTCAAACTTAATGCACACGTCGTCGTAGCAAATAGTACAGTAATCGCAATTTTACGTGATTTGTGACGATAAAATGTATGGACTCTCTTAGAGAACCGTCACAGTGTTTAGAGTAACTCACGAGTCTGAAATGAAACGGGGTCGCTCCGACCGGTCTTACCTTCAAGGGTAGCGTTCAAATAAGGTTTAGGTTTGAAAACAAACGTATTAGCAAAGTTAGAGTTTCCTATAATCGATAATATTATGACTATCAGCGTGACGCAACAAGGGTCTGGGTTCGATATACGACTTAAATATTTCAATCTATAATTCTAGTCTAGGTCTGAGTTTGAGATCGTCATGTTCAAACAGAACTAGTTTGCATTTTTATGACACAGAATCGCTTTCCTTGCCCGATTAAGATATAATACCACGCTTGCACCCATACTTCCCAAAAAGGTATTTAGGTAACTGTACTTACATTGAGTTATTCAGAAAGCAGGACCAAAAATATTTAAAAAATATATTACCTTGGCAATTCCTATTATACAGGCAAGTCCTATTACTTGCCCGTTTCATTACCTCAAAATTGGATGCACTATCATCAATAACGATATCTATTTAATTATAACTGACTCCACAACCAAAAAAATATGAAAACGCCATACTAGTATTACAGAAACAAATGCAACAAACTAATTTACCCAAAGCCGATATCAATTCCATTAACTATAAATAACGAACTTGTAAGTAAAAGTAAATAAACTAAGAAGTTTATAATTACCATCTGCCCGTCTAAGATTTAATATGACGGCTTAGCTGGTTACCACGTCTCATTTACGAGATCTACAACCGCTGGCCACAATTAATAAACCAATGCATGCCTCGATATGCAAATGAAACAACTAATAGGAGATACTTATCTCTTATTTACGGGTTACGTGACAACCGGCCGCGAGTTAGATTTGTTTTCTTTAATACCCCAGTCTAGACTTGCTACGCTACCTACAATTTCTCAGTCTACGCCTCCCGCCCACTGACGTTGCAATTGTTTGAAATAGCCACTGGGTTTCAGCCAGCGAAGCTTAGGTTGTTATTAAACTAGAGACAGATTTGTAGTCGACGCTACGGAGAAGTCATAGTAAATTATTATAGCAACTGGCTAAGTAATGCTAGGTAAGTTCTTTATTAATAAGTTACATGTTACTTTACCGTAAGCTGTCATTGTCTGGAAAATGGATACGTGTACATGATGTTGTGATGAAAAGCAGTGATAGTTCGGTGGTTGGTGTGTGAAGTCTACCTTCGCACTTGGCCAGCTTTGTGAACTATGGCCATGGGTTGACAACGGCAACATGATCTTGTGATATAAAAAAATCCTGAAGGGATTTGCAAATTTTTATGCTTATAGACGAGCGGTTTTCAATCTAAAGCATTCTTGTCTCAATCTATATGAAAATTATATTACGTGGAATACCGAAATTTTTACAATTTTTTACAAATACATTTGTTTTTGTCTGTCTGGTCTTGGGTACAGAATGATCTATGTAGTTGACCGGTATCATACAGCCGTGTCACGTCCTTCATTAATTATCATATATTTTATTCGTTACTTAGTAAGTAATAAATAGTACTTCATTACTTAACTACACAGCAATTCGAAACAGATCAATATATTTTAATTTTCAAAACATAAATCGTACACAAAACAGTATCACGCACAATCCAGATGCGAGATAAATTGTTATTTAGATCATATGCGAACTTATACTGGATGCTGAAACAAAGTTGCATTCAAATAAGTTGAACAACATTATTTCCACACGGCTACCAACATCTAACCCCTCTTGCTCCTTTTGTTTGTTGTTTTCGACACGATAATGAAAGGCGTTATATATATTTAGGAATAAACTAGATATTTAAACGAAATAGTTAAAGATATAAAGCGTAATTATTAACCAGTAACTTTACAACTATAACCTATCATACCTGGTAAAACGTAAAATTATATCAAGAAGTTTTATTTCGAATCGTGTATCAAAAAAATAATTATTTATTTATTTCAAGGAACACCCATTACAAATTATAATTATTTAGAATAGTTCATGTGAATCGAAATAAATCGACTAATAATTTAACCTCTACTAATCATGTTTAGGTCCTGCACTTTCAGTAATCACTTTACTTTACAATAAAATTGGTATTTTGCCTAGAGTACAGGCATTTAATC
>DWRA01001950.1:0-15293 GCA_018250295.1 Spathilepia clonius
AGGGAGATAAACTTAACGAGGCATTCCAACTTAGTCCTCAGGGGTAGTAACGCATCTGTGCTCGACTTCAGTTGGGATTCTGGCCTTATCTGGGGTGGATCACAGGTGTCCATGGGCGGCAGTTGCCACTTACCATCAGATGGACTGCATGCTCGTTTGATGCTCCATTATATAAAAAAAATGTATGCTTGGCTTCAGGCACAATACGTTCTATATAAGTACCTAAATCATACTGCAACGCTTTACAAGCCTGTTCTACCTAATGTAGACGTGTGGCGGTGGTACCTGTGCCATCGCATATCTACAGTAGCTACACATCTGTGATTGGCTTTAGGGGTAACTCTTTTTCTCTATGGTGATTAGTACAGATGTCCATAGGCGGCAGTAAGCACTTACCATCAGGTGAACTGTATGATCGTTTGCTACATGAAACTTATAAAAGAAAAATCTTATTTGGCAAGTGAATGCTATATGACGACGGCATATAGTCAGAATTTACAGCGAATGCTCGTAATCTTAGAATGTGCAATAAAAACCACGCCATATTATGTTATAATGTATTTCTATGAATAATGAATCACGACCGCTCTAGGAATCGTAATCTGTTTTATATAAACTTTCCTTGACACCCATACTGTTCCGTTTATATTTCTCCTCGGCTGGCTTAAAAGTAGCTTATATTAAAGGCACAAGGACACCAGGTGTAGGTTTGAAGCTGATAGCCCTAGGCGGTAATGACCATTGTGTATATTTCTGCCTTATTTTGTTTGAATGTAGTGGTAAAGCTGAGTTGGTCCTTTGAGGCATTCCATGTCAATCTTCAGAGTTAAGAACGCATCCGTGAATTATTTCAATTTAATCTCATGATCTTAGGATAACCATATTTATATGTTTTTATCTCTCGTTATCTTCGAACATAGAATCCATGTACTATTACAAGTTTGAATAACTTAAAAGAACACGTCTTTGAACATCTAACTCGCAAATTGTTGCAAATTTGTTTATTTTGATTTCATAAGGTCTGCTCTGCTGCAACACATCTGATCCTAATAACAAGATAATAGGTTAAGTATTGACTATAAATTATAAGTGATCGTTAGTAAGTTTCCCGTCAACATTATTCACTTCAGTTATACAGTTTCACACGTTCAACGTGAAGTGGATACTCCAACTAAAGTTCAATCATTAGTGTGGAAGGGGATTATGGAAAAGGCGCAAATGATGCAGAGGTGCAGCTCTAAATTAATATATAATGAAGTGTGTTCTAGTGGCAACTAGTGGTCTATCAAGATTGGCTCTCCGTTTACACGCTCGGCACCGGCGACGTTCCTCACAATTTGATATTAATTGATGTTCACCTGGAAGCCGATGGAGTTTGCGTGTTAATTGATAGATCTTGACAGCGTAACCGGAGCTAGAAATTCTCTCGGAAACTCAAACACCCGTATTTCCCTTATAATAATAAATGACAGTTCTTATAATTCTTCCTCTTGCACCCTTATTTAGACCAAAGGAAGAATCCGCATTTTAGTATTATGATTTAAGCGTGCTCTTTAATTATATGCTCTACTGGATTGTGTAAACTAAATTTGTAAAGAGAGCAAGATAGAGCGTACTAGCTCCACATTTTTGTAGATTTGCAAACCCACTTCTATTACAACAAATATAATAGCACAGCGAATACCCATTATTGCCGTTGGTACTTCACCATTTCAATGAAGTCGCTCTAGATAGTTCACGATAAACGATTTTGATTAAAAATTGAATGTTCAGAACGATAAGAGCATTTTAATCAGTTGAGAACACGACTTCTTTTACGAGTTCCGTCTTAACAGTTCTTTTAATTGCCTCTTGACGGCTCCGGCAGTGTAATGCGCAATTTAATGATCCTTCAAAATGTAAAATGCATTACTGCAACAGCTTTACTTTACTGCTTGCCAAGATGAAATCACGCTACGAGTAGGTGGCGTCTTATTGTCCGTGAGCTGTATTTGCTACATTGTCTTTTTGTAGTTTAAATATTACGTCATCTAACGATTTCAGATAAAATTTGGTTATGCAGACACTGATAAATACGGCTCATTTATCTTAGTTCTCAGTTTTTTAAACTTTATAAATACAATATGAAGAAGTCGCTAAGTTATCGTTGTTAAGGTGAAATTATAGAAATTCTTGCATCGTATTGTAAGGTTTTAACGGATTTATGTTAATAAGAGCCCGTTTGAATGCTGGTGAGAAGCAGTCTGGCAACAAACTACATAGTAAAGTATATTGTTTGTAGTATAAGATATTATAGAATATATTGTCAAAATAAATAAATCTTAGTTATTGTATCTTTTAGTACAACATAGCCCTACAGTAATAATTAGGTTTAGGTATTATAGATTTGGAATTGTTTTATAAATTAAATTCACATGTTTACAATAATAATATCATCTTTCATAAGACTGAGCAAGTAAAACCATTTTTTCATATTACGCATGCACCCTCACGGGTCTGTCGCTGGCACCTAATTAGAATATAAATATGTACCGGCGACGTTTAACAAGTGACCCCGACCTTTGTAATCTTAATAATCCGCCACCCTGTAATAAAGCCGATGCGATGTGAATTCGCAAACTCCTATGTCCACTTAAAAAATTCGTGCTAAAAAGATTTTTCCTCGCCGTATTTTTATTCTTATAAATTAACTTTATGGGAAGAAAATTCTAAATGGTAGGAAGAAGAAAATTGCATGAAGACCTTATATGAAATATTCTAATGTGCGTTAACTTGTTTACAAAAATCTGTATTTAAATTATTTAGTTATTCAAATTAAATTAAAAACGCACGTGCGAGTAATACAATAAACTAATCTTAGGGTTCTGTACTGAAACGTTAAAAACAGGATCTATTACTAAGTCTTCGCTGTCTGACCATCGGTCCGTCTGCCCGTCTAACACAAGGCTCTATTCCTCGAACTGTCCTAGATAACTCAATAATATACTAGATGTAACATTTGCAACGCAAGTCACGCGAAATCTGAATTGAAAGCATAATTTTAAATTTAGTATGACGAATGTAAAATAATGAATCTAATCTAAATAATATTTTTTATACGCTACCTTTATTCGAACGTGTGGTCAGTCTGCAAGAGCAACCGACGCCGTCTCTCTGAGGACAATGATTAGGCAGGCCAGAACCCCCTGCACCAGCTGTCGCCCTGATAGGGGTGTATTTTAATATGTTACAATGCTGACAACCAGCTTTATTTATGAAGTGCAAGATTGATTTGAGTAGGTATTTCTTTGTATGAAACGCATTAAGCCAAAATTGTATGTACATATATGATTTTAGACTAATATTGTCGCGGAATTGATACATTTTGTTATGTAAAGTTACTCACAATACAGTGTTTTTCTTTTTTTTATATGATGGAGTAACAAACGAGTATGGAGTCCATCTGATGGTAAGTGGCAACTGCCGCCCATAGACATTTGTAATCTACCCCAGATAAGACTAAATAATTAATGATTATTAAGTTCTAAATTGCCGATATTTCGACCCAGTTGCATGGTTCGTGGTGACGGCGAAACTCTGATAATATATCAACATACATCGAATGCATCGTGTCAGACAAAGTCATATTTTTCCGTGCAATATTTTGACAGGCACAGCCCGTGGTCCAAGCGGTCGTTACGGAAGGTATAATACGTTCAGTTTATACACATTGTATACAACGATATAATGTTGTTTTGCCACGGAGTACGAGCATGTCTGACACGTACGACGCCTGTACAAGTAAATGCTCTATTATAATTATGTACGTTTTGTGTTTAACATACTAAATGAGGAATATAATTTAATATAAAATACGTGACAGATATAAAATTCTGCATGTAAATTTATAATATTTGCCAAATGATTGTGGCAACAGGCAAGAAGTAGGATTCCTTCCTCCTTCCTTCCTGGAATGCCTCGTTAAGTTTATCTCCCTTCACACACCGTCTAAACCAGAACACAGCAGCGCTTAACACTGCTGTTATTAGGCAGAAAGTGTGGCGGTGGTGCCGCCAGAGTCGAACTACAAAGGGTTCTACCTTTGATTATATTTTGATTATGTCTACTTAGTCTTAGTACTTAGTACTTAGTCACAAAAAGACATAGACCGTGCTTGAATCACATTTCAATACATGTGAAATTAAAAATCAAATTCACACGATGTTGAATATAAATGCAACGTTACAACACCGTAATGTCGCTACACAGCTGAACTGTGAAGATTAATTAATAAATGGATATGGCTATTAGGTACGTTTCATACGCACAATTTAGTTCAACTAATACGCATGCTCACAACATTACTAGCTATTAATATATCTAGTTAATGCCTCTTAGCGTAACAAGTGACAATTGGATTATTGGTTGGATCCTACGACAAACAACCGTCTGTATTTATTTATCTTAATATCATCTATTCAATTGCTGAATCTACTTTATAAGCTGTTATCGTTGTTTGTTATAAACTGTGATTGCACAGTTATCCTCTTGAGATACCTTCTCAATAATATTATGTTTCATACTTCGTGTTTTTCACTTTTATGGTCGGCACAAGGATAACATGCAATTATAGAGAGCCATTCATTGATGCGCTCTAAGCTCTGAGCCGCTGGTATCGTAAATGGCACGTTGCGTTATGCAATAGGGCACAAACAGTCCTTTCGGTTCGTTTATAACCAGTGTTTGCAAAAAATCATTTTCATATTAGGCATGTAAAGATATTATTCCTTTTTGTCTTTATGCGATAACAATTCTTAGGATTTGCCGAGGACGAGAGTTTAAATTATATTAATTTGTGCCGTGCAATAGAATATAGAATTTATAGGTATGTTTAGCTCATAAATTTGTAGGTAGGTATTGTATGTATGCAATTAATTTAAGTCCTAATTAAAAATGCATGTATGGGACAGCCAACAAAACAAACCCTCAATTATGCCAATTTACTGCTACTGGTCTACCCCAACGTAAAAACATAATAACCCCAGAATTACTAATCAGTAGTTTGGCCTAAAAAAGTACTACCTTCACACCCATGCAGTCTAAACATGGGAAACGCACGTGCGATTTTTTAAATGGAGGTTATTAAGTTTTTCGCGTAAGCTACACTTCCGCAATAAAACTGCGAACCGGTTGCACAGCTGTCGCCGCGCACGGACAGTCATTTTAGAGATAAACAAGAGTAGTGCAAGCAATGGTGAGGGTCACAGTTGAAAGATAACAGTACGTTAAATAAAGTACCATATGCCCAATACACGTTACGTATACGTATAGTTACACCGTCTTTTTATTTAAAAAAAAATATTTTTACATAACTTCTCTGCTTAGACATAATTCAATTTTGACTTTTTTCCAGTAAGTTTATTTTCGTAATACTTTCAATGGTTATGATAGACATTAATACAGAAACAAAACAATCGAACTTATAATTAAAATAAATTAATCATTCTAAGAAAAAAAACCATAGCCAGTAGCTCTTGGTAAGTGAGATCGTGATCGACACAGACAGGCAGGCGTAAACGATGAAGATAACCTACTGGTCTTCTTTTGCTGTGCTCTCGCTAGACCATATGGACGGATACATGCAACAATGAGCTTATACAACCGGTCGGGGGACCGTTACAGATGAGCCGGCGATCCGCCGGAGCCCATGTGAATATGCATGAGCTCTGGACTTGACCTCGCGCTATTAGACCGCGGGCGCAGAGCGTGGGACCGCTTTGGACAATCGCCGTTTGACATTTGCGGCGTTTTTGGACAACATTAATCCTTTCGTATAAAATATGTTTCCGATTACATCGTTTGAGTAATGAATTCCGTAACGAGGTAAAAGCTAACGTAAATGAATTATTATTTATTAATAGTTCGTCGTCACCCCATTACTGTCCCACTGCTGAGTACGGTTCTCCTCGTTAGGTCGGGTTAAGATATAGTCTACAGCGCTGGACGAGCGTGAATTGGTGGATTTCAAACAACTTTGAGAACTCCTTAATCTTCTAAGAACTCTCTGGCGTGCAAGGTTTCCTCGCGAGGTTCTCCTTCACCGTTAAAGTAAGTGATAATTATTTTCTAATCTCAGAGGTGCATGTCCGAGATTCGACCCTCGGACCCCTCGATGGAACGCTCGTGTTTCAACCACTAGGCTATCACCGCTTAAATATTACTGATAAATAGTTCGCCTGGTTGGAATTTAACAAACATAAACGGTAATTATGTAAATTATTTAATGTGTGTATGTGGCCGCTAGTTCCGGTTACAATTCTCAGTACGAACGACTGTTTGTCTGAAAGACAAATGACTGTCGTAGTGTTTATAAGTTAACTTTTCAAGCAATTACTAAATGTAGTAAAACCTGTTAGTGAATTAGGTGTAGACACAAAACACAACAAGTTCTAAATGCTATAAAAATAAACGATATTACTGAATGAATCACTCGTATTTTGACAATTATCGTACTATTAATTAGGTTCCCATGAGAAAATTATAACCTGTTATATTTATGTTAGCAGTAGGGGAGAAAAGCAGTTTTTAATGACTCAAGTGCGAAATGCAGTAAATGAATATAACTTTTTTTTTCATTAAACTGTAAACAAATATTTAAGAAAACCATTGTTAGGCAACGATATCCGTAGGTATAATTAGTATGTATTACATTACTCTTTTTTTACACCAAGTTCATTATTGAGTAATCTTCTAAAACTCACTACTAAAATAGTAATATCAAGAGTTCCTTAAAATTAATCATCCATTTTCCAATCACCTCAGTTACCATTACCAATATGAAACGAATCCTTTTCGGCATTTTAAAGCATCTTCGTACTTTCATCAAAAATAATTTGACTTTAACATGAGTTCGTTTAATATAAATACGTTCCTAGGCACGAGCGACCGTGTTGAGTTGCAGTAAGAAGTCAGAGCGGCGAGGGAGGCAGCCATCAATCAGGAGACGCAGCCCGCGGGTCAGCCCAACCACCTGTCGCGTCCGCCTCGCCGTCGGCTCAGTCTAATCAGTCACCCGGTCATGGCAAATCTCCGCTAAAAGTACTGAGGGTACGTACTTGAATTAACAAGGAACGATATTAGCCGCCTAAGATAGACGCAGATCATAGTCACAATCATGGCATTATCAGTCTAAAGAAATGAGAGAACCTAGGCTCTTTTTATATTATAGAAGTAGCGAAAATATACGAGCGAACCACGAAAAGTTCTACTACTTTCGAACTATTTACGTACCTACTATATATCTGCGTATCCCAGTAAGAGAGTGAAAGGTATCGCAAATTACAGTCCAAGTCCTGACAAATCGCAGCTAAAAGAACTAAAAACAAATACTATCAAAAGCTTCAAAGAACTTAATTATTAGCCATGTAATCTAATTAAGTACATATCGTAGTCCAAATTCAGGTATATCTCGGACAAAAGACCCAATGGACCTTACTGTTAGCAATTCCAAAGAATTTCAATATGAACCGTGTAATCACAGATCGAAGTTCATTTTAGGACAAATTTCAGTCAAAAGAAGTAAGAGTACTTAGAAACTAATGCATTACAATATTAGCAGTGTAACGTAATCGCAGATCACAAGCGGCAAAAGAGATATCAAATTACACAAACATGTTAAAATCAGCCCGGCGACAAGGTAATAATTTCCGTTACACATGTTGATGATTGATAATCGTACTCCATAAGAATATGCGTCATGTGTCCTCTAGATGCGGGACAAATATTGGTTGGAGCCAGATTTTGTACATGCCAGAAGTTTAATTGACTTTTCAGTTTTGTATCAAAATAGACCAAGCAAAATATCAAACGAGCAGCATACTGCAATGTAACCGTGCGTCTATTTTGAAAATATAAGGAAACGTTAGTGTCGATGTCATCAATCTTTTGAAAAGATCCATATCATTTTGAGCCAACATTCGCTGTTGCTGTATTAGTCTTATATGCTGACGGCCACGGATTCATTCTCCGGTCAGATAGATAGGATATGATGAAATGATTATTAAATTTTAGTTCTGGGTTCAACTCAGCTTCTTTTCAACAGGGGACTTTATCTCCCTTTTATTTAGCTAGTGCGGGACTATAAGTCAACCTACAAAGCGTAATTTTAAAGTAAGTGTTCTGGAAACACCCATTAATAAAGCAAAGTATATTTAAACAATTTCACGTGGGTCAGCCTTCCCGACCACCTGTCGCGTTGCTCCGCCGAAGCTAATCAGTCACCGAGTTGCGCCAAATCTCGCCCTGACAGCGCCGCGGCACCCGCACGCTTCCCTGTAATGATGTTTTGACTAACAAAGGTATTAGATGTCACGACGTGTGAATTACCTAACACCGCTTACATTATTCTCGAAAATCCTTACGTAGTATACTTCTATATTTATGAGTATTGAATTACGCCTTTGACATAACTAAAGGCGATTCTTATGTTACAGTGTGATGTCGTAGTTAGGTGGAACAATCTGTAACTAATAAGCAAAAGATCTGTCTATGACTGGCAATTAAAATATTAGCCATATGCTAATATCTCTTTTGAAATATATAAATTACCCATGATGATTTAGTACAGGCGTATTAATAATAATAATCAACATTTATACACAATCTAAAATAGATACCAATGTCTATCTTAATTATCTATCTTCTGAGCACTGTGTAACAAAACCCACGTCTTGTTACAAAGTGCTCCGAATCGAGTAATCGGCCACCAAATTCCCTAATCAATGTTATCTCTTTAAAAATCTACGAGCAGCAAACAAAAGAATTATTGCTCATCGACCGAGCGGAATTCTCGCGTAAAATAGCAGACATTTATGAAATAGCGGTAGCTTGTCATTCGAGGCGTCGGTATCGGAGTCCAGCGAGCGGCGAGCCGCGTTGATCGCTGTAAATTTCATCGCAATAGTGAATGTACACGCGAGACTAAAAATAAACACGGCCACAACGAGCGTAGCCAAGCGATACCGAGATAACTGCTCCGGAGTGTTTGCCGCGGATCCGGCGCCATGCGCCACTCGCACTTGTCACATGCGAATATGCGTTCGCTGTGTACACTCAATTAGTCCTGTTAAATTTATCCAGCGCCATACTTCCAATTCTGAGTGGGCGGAAAAAAATCTATTTTCGGAAGGATTTATCGGATGTTGTGAGCCGAAAAAGCGTATGAATATTTTTCTAATAAAATGGAAATTGTCAAAGCCTTTCCAAAGTACTATTAAGAACAAAAGTACTGATCACTACGATTTATATCTATGGAAGAGACTTATAATAGCTTTAAAAGTTTTTCGCAGTATCCGATAAATTTATAGCCCAGCGCGCGGTTTGAATTCAGGCACGCAGAAAAACAATTCTAAGTCTTAAAGAAACTTCAATCTATTTCATGGGTACGGGGTATTAACTTAAATGTCGTTGACTTGCCTCCCTGGATAGGTCCGAATAATAATATGTTTGGAATTGGAAAACCGACGTTCAATTTTAGTTTGCGAAGTTACGTTATATCGTATACGCTGAAAGCCATTAGTTATTTCGAGATTTGCTTCCAATACAACCATATTGGACGAAAAATTTCCCCGAACCTTGAGATATGGCAGAGGAGCTAACAGCACAAAAATGTAAAGCGCTTACGTCTCATACGTCACGAAAACAAATGGAAGTGGATTTTTCAGTCGACGGTGGAGAATCGTCGATGGCAAGATAGGAAATCATTTTTGCGTTGATAATACGCAAAGCAGCAAAAGTGTGACGAGCAGAAACAAACTAGATTGAAGCGAGGAGCGGAGCAATAACGTCGGTGGGCTTCATCTCGGCCAGATCACGTTCATGGAACAAAAGGAGAGCGCGGCGAGCCGACAGTGGCAAAACGAACTAAAAAACTCACGTTCAAATGGAGCTTTTCATACTTAACAAACTCTGCGATGTAAAACGTTTGCGAACGACGCTGCCGGGCTCTATAGTTCCAAATAACCATTACCTATTCAGTGCTTATGCGCGAATTATGAAACAGTTCGTGCATCGTTAGGGCGCACTCGCAGGTGTGTTTGAAACTGAGAGAAATTTGAAAAGGTAACGAAATTGTAACAGATCGAAACGAAAAGGACAACGAGAGCCGTGAATGTGCAATGTGACAACTCCATGCAGCATTAAGAAGACATTAGGAGTGGGGTACGGCAAAGGGCGCATTATTTAGCAATTTATCACGAAACCGATATCTGAGCAAGAAGTTATTCACATATTCGAATTCAAGCCGAGTATTTATATAGGTACTCAGATAGTTCTGAAACAAAACGCTACTATCTCATGTCGATATTATAAATCTTTTTAACGTGAACACTGAGACTGCTATCAGATATTTTATGGATTTCTTGGATAATGACCCCTGTTCTACGCATTTGTTATAGACGTTACGTTACGTGTTGAGTAACAGTTAAATGTACCAGAAACAGAGAATGTAACAGCTATAAAACCTTTGCTAACATCTCAATATATAAGATTGACGTTATAGTGTAACACTGTGTATGTCAGCTGGCAACTACACCCTTCTACCTAATTGTAATCACTGCTTTGTTCTAGACATAAGTGTGGCTGTGTTACCTTCCAAAGTTCCAAAGGTCTTAGAACCCTTTGCGGTTCGACTCCAGAGGCACAACTGGCATACCTTTTTCAGCCTAATAGCAATAATAGCAAAGTTTGCGAGGTATATTAACGACCTAATAAATGAGGTCTCAAGCAGAACCGGAGCAAAACCTTGTACATAAGTACACTGTAACATAAATTAAACTATTGTTGGTAAAATTATTCAACGTTAAACAAAAAAGAAAATATTTAAAACGTATTCTATTTAAATGCACGTTTGAAACAGCAATAAAATATACAGCAGTTATCTGCACTTGTTGTAAAGTGATGACTCCTCTTGTAATCACCGTATGAACATTTCATCGCACGTCGTCGCTGCGAGCTTTCAAAAAGCTTTCAGTGGTTGATCGCGCTCGCTACGATTATGAGTGTTCCCAATAGTCGTTCGCCAATCGTAGAGGCAAATGTGAAAAATTGTGATTCATTTCTGTTCGATTCACAATTATAATGAAGCGGCGAAAGGTTCTATTGGTAAATTAATTGCGGGCATTAATATTTTCGGGTGTCGATTGATTGTGAGGTACGGCGCGCGGTTGCCAAGCGCCCGCAGCGGAAAATTTGGCGGAAACTGATCGATACCGCAGCCGAATAGTATGCATTTTAAGTCACATCAATCCATTCGCGGTCGGTCGCGCACGTGTGCTAGTTGTTTATGTACCGCAAAAGCCACTAAGTTTTGCATGACTGCCAAATGCGGACCTCTACTTCATATGGAGTGGCTTTTAGGAGTCCCCATGAGAGATGTTAGGTTAGGTTAGCGGACGTATGGGGCCGAACTCGCGCGGTATCATTATCGTTACAGTTCAGCGGTTGGCGCCAATTTGTCCGAGTGTGGAATGAGTTGCGAGTTCGTCGCGGTCCCTGGACACCATTAATTGAGCCATGGGTACATTACATTATGTAAATCTTGAGGCCGCCAGACATGTATAAAGGCCAGACGCAATTTTGTTTACATAACTAGAGAGTTCTTGTTTTTTGCCAGATTACTAAATAAAGATGAACAGCGGAGATATGTTTCTTATTATAATAAGACAGACGTTACATTTATGCGCTGATTATAAACAAAATTACAGGAAACGTCAATCGCATAATTCATAATTGTAAAATGTTTGTACTTTATGCTGTGTATAGCAATAATTTACAAGTTTAGTAAGTTAATAAATTAATATTTTTGGTTTATTAAAAAAACTGCTTTGTCTTACGGAGAAACGAATTCTCCGCAATTCTTCGCAGTTGTACAGATTTATGAAGAGCGATGTAGGTATTATGTAACTGTTAGTCGTATTTGAAATATCGTCGGAGTCATGTTGGCTGGGGGTATCGAGGCGTGCCTGCTACCGAGTACTCCCAATCCCATAAATATTTTACTGTGCACTCCTTTATGGTATTGTGATCAGATTGTCGCGTAGCGCGCTCCTAGCGCCGCAACGATCGATTTCGCATCAATATTTCAATAATACCCGACTACTCGTATAAATTCGCGTGTTCCGAATTCGGCACGGTTTTGATTTATGTTTTCATTACTTTAGTCATCAAATACTAATAATTGTGATTAAAAATATAGGGCAAACTGTTTCGCGTCATTGCAATGAAATATTGTAATAATATTTCGAAATATATGAATATTTATGAGGGACATCAAGTAATAAAATAAATGAATTAATTGTTCTTGTTTTATAATAGTACACATTTCACATAACCTTATCGATAGATATTGTATTAATATAATAAAAATTCAATTAAATCCTTATCAATTTTATTACTATTACTTAGACATTCAATCAACATTAGAAATGCAAATAAGAAAACGAATGTAATTATCATATTATCTATAATGAAGACAAACATGAACCGGTATAACAACGCATAAGTGGTCGATCTCGAATAGATTTTCAATCTATTTGTGATTAATTATAGATGTTCATGGAGGAGAGGACTAAAGCTCGTTCGCTACTACAATTTCATTACAAGAATATAAAAACCCTACTGTACCTATTTTTACTCTTTTCAATGAGGTATACGTAGTAACAGATAATTAACTAAGTTTATTTTAATGTGTGTTAAACTAGCATGCAGTCCTGATAGTAAATAGCCCCTGCCGAACATGGACATTTGCAATCAATCAAAGATTAGACAGGTTAGTTACTTAACCACAGGCGTTGCAATACCTGAGGGCTAAGTTAAAACATTTGGGATAAGTATATCTTCCTTACAACACTCTTCAAAACAGAATACAGCAGCGCTTAACACTGCTGTTATCAGGCAGAAGTAGGTATGTGCTGCCGGAGTCGAACTGCAAAAGGTTCTATCACTTTCTATTATAGTTTTAAGAGTATATTACGTATTAGGTGGAACGCATTAGCCACAATACAGGCTACGGTAAGTGACGATGGCGAACATGACGCGTACGGGGGACCGCGCGAGGTTGGTTACGCCGTTTGTAAGTGAGACGCGAGGCGCCAGGAGAGCAACAAATTAAGTCCCCGCGGGGAACGTCCCGCCCACGCCCGCTCCCGGGATTATTCCGCAAAGTCCCCGAATTTTTATTTACCTGAGGAAAGTTTACTTCGCCTTTCTACGTATAATCCGCTCGTGGCCGAACAAATATCTGAATGTTCTTATTCTGGGTTAGGATTAATAGTCATGGGAATAGATTCTAAGAAAGAGCTGAAAAGCTTAATAAAATGGAACAGGAAAAAATATGTATGAAACTAATATGAAATGGAGTAGAATTATATAGATAACTCATATCACGTAAGGTTTAATGAAGAACCTTATAGTTAAAATCGTTACAAGACGACCCTGCTAGATTGATGTGTTGTCTTAATGATGTCTTTATTACCACTGCCTTAGTAAACCTAATTCAAAAGTTATATATCTACTACGACAAAGAAAAGGATCCTAGAAATAATTTCAATAAGTGTTGATTTCTCATTGACTATTTATAAAGCCTGATTCTATTTATATCCTACGACTAACGACAATACGATTACTAATTTACTATGTACAGGACTAACTAGGCCCGAAGTGGAACAAGTCGGTTGTCGAGCGTTGAGAGGGCACCAGCGATAACGTCTCGCCGAAGGGAAAACTTGAATATTTCCAAAGAATTACATAACCAAATTCGCCGAATAAAAGTTCGCGTACGTGCTCCGACAACTGCTAAAGTATTTTTGAAGGTCCCCCTTTAAACTTTAATTAAGAGTTAGAATCGTTTACCGCTCCTCTCAGTCATCTGCATGAGATATTTTAGATTTCCAATTTCGAGTTTCTTTTTATATTTATTTTGTTGAATGTGATATCTACATTTTGGCTTCAGCGGACGAACAGTCTCTAGAAGGTGTATAAAGTGAAATAATCGAAATATAAAATTAAATCATAATGTAAACTTGTATTTAGAACATATTCACGTTAAAGGAAATACTTTAAGACCTGTTTACAGGATATTGATAAAATATGAGGTACCACTAAAGTCGTTTCATTTTTCAGAAGATATTAAACCACTTTCAACTTTCATTTATTAACGACCGAAGTGTTTTAATATCCGAACGTTAAAAAACAATTATTGAGTAGGTAGAGCTTACGAAACAAGCGCAAAATAATAAACGATACAGTTAATGACGGACCTATAAAAAGAAGGAAGAAATCTGCCAATAGCAACGCTTAAGCGAGGGTATAAAATTAAATGGGTAGAAGGCGTTTTTACAAGTTTATCGAGCGTTCCACATCGGGCAGACGTCTAATGGGCTAGCAGGCGCCGAGCACGCTGCCTGTCTGTCTCGTCGGCCAGTGACGTGCCGCCACCGCCGCGCCGCTAGACCGTGCCGAGCCGCACCGACACCTAGACCTTACCGATTACGAATCGATCGACACGAAGAACATTACACGACCCACCACGTTAACTAAAAGGTACATTCGAAAATATTTGATACCACTAATGAAACTCGAGGGGAAACGACCGCACGAGAACAAAGAACACTGAATACTTACAGAGCGGCGCGGTTGGCTGGCCATGGCCTAGCTTTTTATACCGATTTATAGACTCAAATTAATCGCGTAAGTAGAGAACCGATAGAGGAAACTTGCGTGAAACGCTATTAAAGGCCCCTGTTTTATCCAGAGGTGGTATCTGGAATCCAGTCAGCAGCTATCTATAGTTATACATATATTGTACTGTTGAAGATATTACAATTTCGTAACTCATACATACAAATACTTGTTTTCATACATTTATAGGTACAGTAATTGTTCAAATCAGCTATCTGGGGGAAAGCAATGGGGAAAATTTGTTAATTTTATTTTAAAAAATCATACTGTTACGTCCTTTATATGAAATATATCAACGACTATTTAAGCTTTAATTTACGTAATTTGCCGACTTTTAGAAGATATTTGCATATAACGCTAACGATTTGGAGAGGTACGTTTAAACCCCTACAACTATTCCCCTTCGGAACGCGCCTGTTTCCTATGAGACTATTAGGGTGTTCTAGGCAAATAAAATAGAATATTCACGTTTGTATACAAAATGACACTGTAAGCTTACATTTGGACATACGTAATATACAAATGCAGTCAGTACACAATATCATTTGCACTCACCGCTACAGGGAACGACACGAAGG
>DWRA01001951.1:0-15293 GCA_018250295.1 Spathilepia clonius
CAGCCCCACCTATTTCTGCCTAATACAGCTTAGCTTTGAAATTATGGTTTAGGAAATCCGAGGCATTCAATATCAGGTAGGACTCTTAGTCTTAACTGGATTTAATTACAGATGTCCATGGACGGCAGTGGCCACTTAGCGTCAGGTGGACATTCTCATTTGCTACTTCTATGTAATAAAAATGGAATACTTATATATACTTATTGCTGCCCGAGTGTAAGGTTTTTTGAAAATTCCGTATTCAAATCTTAGTTTGAGTGACCATAAAATATTTTCCTTCATAGTTTTACAGTAAGCTCTATCCAATTATAGTTGTCACATAACTTTAATATACTGTTAGAACAGTAATAAAACAGAAATCTAAAATCATAGTACGAGAGAAATATTAGTACAATTTTTAAAATACATATTATTACCTCAACTGCTGATGATTAAAAAATATGTTTTGTAAATCAACACAGACATTTGTAAATAAACCAGCCAGCATTATCAAGATACATACTTTTTACAAATTATCACATTTTTTTTATCTGTTATCTGTCTATATTTACATTTCTGTCACAGCACAAATACTGTACTAGATTGAACTCGTTTACAAAATTGGGCTTTGTTTTGAATGTGTATTGTGTGTCAGTGTCAATGACTTAAACAAATGACAATCTTGTCGGCATGTAACAGATCATACTCTTTGCAAACAGCATGGTGAAAATATGGTAATGAATTAAAGTAGTTCAATTTCTTATTAAAATACAGGTCTTTTACGTTTGCCATATATTAATCTATACAAATTGATTTTTTTAAGCGGTGTATGTATCAAACGATCTAACTACACATCGTTTGTAAGATTTGTAATACTAAAAAATTTGGAAAACAACGACTATGAGGAGCTCTATTATCGGCTACAGAAAAATATAGGATTTATTATATAAAACACTGTAATTAATTTTCATACTACACTAACATTAATTATTGCCATTAGAATAATCTTGTTGAAAAAATGTTAATGGTGAATCTCATTAGCCATATATGAATACATTTCAATAATGTAGAATGTGTGAATCACAACACAATTCTGTGAATATGAGAAAGTAATTAGTTATGATTTCAAAGGTTTGCCGATAATGACTCAACAGAGCCATCATAAAGCCAATAACTGTCCCGCTATTTCGCACAAGTTTAGGCCGCAGTCCACCATGCTGACCAAGTGTGAATTACAATTACACAAAGTGGTTAAAGTACATAAAAGTATGGATAGCCTAGTGCTTCTAAATGCACACTCTTGAACAGGAGAATTTTGAATCCCAGGCATGTACCTCTTTTTTCCAATCCTTCAAATTTGTGTTAAAAATGCTTAAAAGATGAAGGAATACAATAGGAGGAAACCTACATGCATTAGTTCTAAAACAAAAAATTCAAGGATGTATGGAGTCTATCAACCCTCACTTAGCCAAGTCGGTAAAATAGTCTAAAACCCTCTCACTTTAAGAGAAAACCCATAGCAGTGCACCAGTAATGGGTTTACGACAAAATCACCAATGAAAGTTGTCTCATTGTATAATATTGTTAACAAACATACAACTTTTAATTATCAATGGCATGTTATATTTGGCATGTTGTGTAATATTATCTAATCTATGGTTACATTAACTATGATTGGTAATGATAATGAAGATTTATTTACTCAATAAGTGTGTCGCCTCACACAAAGTTCATTAGAAGAAACGCAGGCCCCCATATACCCAATAAATAAGGACTGTTTAACATTTTAAGGCCTTACTGCTCATTTTTTATAATGTTTGACTGTCTAATATTGATGGTAATAGGTTATTAAAGTTTATTATTTATTCAATTAGTATTTGAAATTACACAACATTTAATTAAAGCGAAACTCGGTACGAAATATTGCTAATATTTCATTTCATCATATTCTCTCAATGTGGGGTAGAGTGAGAAAAACGAGGTCACGAGGCTAAAATTAAACGAATATCACATCAATAACCTAAAAACGACAATAGCGAGATGTCGTTTGCTATTTACCTGACCCAGTAAAAACGGCTGCTTTATTGTTAGAACAAGGCCGTATTGGTTGTTGTAAATAAATAGGTATAATACTGTAGTGTTTAGTACTCACGGGTCTGGATAGCATTCATCAAACAAGATGGGTTCTGTTTGATTGCAGCGCCGGAGTACGTAGTCACGCGCAGTGAGAATGCGACTCGTATCATGAAACTTGTCTAGAATCGTGACCCCGTGTTCAGAGTCACCAATCGACAGTTTTGATAGCTCGACAATCGTATCATCACAGTCCCCGTTCAAAAATCCTGAAAGACAACACACGTTGTGAGTTACGTGCCAAAAGTCCGTGCGACGGTACGTCCCGTCTCTAATTTCTAGGGAACGATCCCGCGTTTTTGTCCCGGTTTATGATACAGTAACGAAAAATGCGTATTACGCTTACGGTCGGAAGAGAAAGGACTTCTCGCCTTTCTATACATTCACTATTGACTTCCGTTTTCCCGTCCCGTTCCTTTTTTAAATTCTGGATTTCCCGCAAATCTTCGCTTCAAGATTCGCAAGCATCGTCATGAAACGCGGACACAAGGAAGTCGAACCAATGACGATGAACGAACTTTCGCCTTGCATGAGTAAGCGTTGTTACGTATACCAATAATAAAGACACGTAAATCATGTCACTATCAACAAAACATTTGAAAAACTAACCTGTGTATTGCAGGGAAAGATGCATGCACTTAGCTTTACACACTTTTTGTCGAACAAAGACGCAGAACCAAGCTATTATCCCGTTAGGGATAATAAATGGCAGTCAAAAATGTCCGTTTAAAACACAAGTTTCACACAGTTCTTATTATCGTACTACTATTGAACGCAATAGTAGCACTTGTTAAACTACAAAACTTAAATACCACGCAATTAATTTATAATAACAAAAAAATAAAAATTATGGACAATGGCCAACAGCGTCTTCTTCCGCGAATGAAGAATGTCATTCATTCACAGATTATATTAAAAATGCACAAGCGCGTACGTTTTTCGTGGAGGGGGAACAACAGAGTTACCAGCTCGTTATTATAAATTACTACCATTGTACAAATTTTAAATTATTGTCATATTGTATTTTTTTTAATAAAAGAACTATTACTGCAATTGAAATTATTTTGTATTTACCTTCTAAGTCATCAAAATGAACCGAAGAACATAAACTGACATTGGAAGCATTGGGATCCTGAAAAGATTACATATATGAATAAACTGTATAAGGAAATTGAAATATGTGTTTCGTAAAAATATATATCTTACTTTAACAATTTTGATTGTAGACCGGCTAGGTTTGGATACAAATGTACTTCTGCGACTAATAACGGATTCATTGTGTAGTGAACCTGGAATAATACAGATATTTGAATTATACAGATTTATAAATCCAAGAAATTTGTGTAGGATTGCAAAATTATTACAAAATATTACATTTTATAAAACATTGAGATGTACCTGACATTACACTGAAACTTTGGTTGATTGTGTCATATTTGGAGTTTTTTTTATGAACACAGAAAACGAGTCAGTATAATTTAAAAAGTTTGTATTGGTATTTTAAAAAATTACAATTGAAGAAAGTTTTGAAACTTACTTTGGTCTTGCATTTCCATAGTACTAATTACACTCAGCCTGTATTTTCGTCCTTTCGTTTTTAAGGATTCATCATCTAACATAGAGTAATCAAGGTTATCTCCCATAGTCGTCATTCTTCTATATATGCTCAGTGACCTTTCCCATTTTTTGCCTGGCTTCAGCACAATTGCTGGCTTTCTTCCACAGCTCTCGTCTACATGTATCTGCGATGACCTACACATGGTTTCTCTGAATAGTCTTGAACTTTTTCTTGTGTTAATATTTGTCATCTCTTCATTAAATTCTTGTTCTTTTTCAATAGTAAATTCATCTTCATTTTCATTATTCTTTGATGGCGATTGCACATCATTATCTATCTGTACATCTGTTTTACTATCATCATTAATTAAACTACTCTCATACGAATCATTAACTAATGTTTTATTTTCCATTGGATCAGACTTTGTTAATCTCTCTCTATTATTACTAAGTACAGTCTTATCTAATGTAATGCTACTAGAACTACAATAGGAATTCTCTAAACTGAGTAGGAAAGAATCATTTGTTATTTCATTTCGTCTTCTGGTTGTAACGAAACTTTCATATTTTTCTTCATCGCCATCTTCGTTAAAATCAGAATTCTCATTTTCAGAAGACGATATGATTACGTGACCACTAACAGAGTTTACATTTTCACTATTTGATTCGTAACTATCATTTTGAATATTATTATTCGACAAATTGATCAATCTATCAGCGCGTGGTTCTTTTTCTTCCAAACTGGCATAATCACTTCCACTTTCATAATTACTACTATGTGTGTCATTTTCATTACCAGAACTAAAACTAGTATTATTATGTAAAGAATAATCAGCCATTTTCTCATAATATTTCTGGAATACTGAGTCATTTATTTTTTCCACAACTACTATAGCCTCTTTAGGTTTGGCATCTTCTGATAAAGATAACTCTGATATATTGTCACTATCACAAGTATCATACAATGATTCACTTTGTATATCTTCAGAAACTAAAGATGTATTATTACTACTTTCCTTAGAATGTACATTATCGTCATTAGAGTGTACACTGCTAGCAGAACTGCTATTAATATTTTCTATTGACATATTTGGTTGGAATTCAGATTGTCTCTTTAGATCCTTATTATCGGTATCAAGTAGTGATTGGCTTGCTATAGCATCAGTATTCAAATCTGTAACATTACTATTATCTTTTAACTCTACTTCATAGTGGTCACCATTACTATGCAAAGAAGTATCAAAATTAGAAGCAGTACTTTCTGTTATCAAACTTTTCCGATAATTTGTCTGCCTCTTCAAATTTTGATTAACACAAATATCATATTCTACACTACAATTTTTAGCTAAATAGTCTCTAAAATGTTCAAGGCAAATAACGTCGCTGTCAGATTTTTGAACAGTGTTATTAATAGGAAAACCGAGAAAAGGTTCAAGTTCTGTAGTTTGTAAGGAATCATTTTTTAAAGAGTTGTTAGATACTGTAACAGGAAACCTCTCAGTACTTTCACTTTTAGCAGACTTGTTATTTTCTGTTTCTTTTATATCCATGGAGTTTGTACGTATCTTCTTATTTGGAGTGCTTTCTGTAATACTATTTTCTAACTCTAGGAATGCTATATAATCTTTTTTTGCTGTAGTACATTCGCTTTGACTTTCTGGCAATTGTTTGTCTGTAGTTAATTCTAATTCTTTCATGTCTCCAAATTCTGTATGAGTATTATTATTAGTCATATTTTTAATGATACTATTGTCTGGCTTCTGCGTTGATATGCCCTCTTCTTCCACACAAACGATACTGTAATTATTATTGTTCTCTTTTATTGGAGTCAAATTTTTAGAATCATTCATAAGATCAAGTTTTATTGGCGAAAATTTATATATTGATTTGCCTCTATATTTTTCATGAAATGGGGTACTACATTGTGGTGAATTTTGTAATATTGGCGAATGTGTCACAGTCAATTTATTGTTTCCTGTACTACCATATCTCCCCAATTTACTAAGGGTAGGCAATTGATTCACAATTTTATTAATAGAATCATCAAGATGTATAGGACTTGTCAATTTTTCTTTTTCTATTACTAAATTATATGCCTTTATATTTGAGGTGTTGTTGGAGAGGTCACCGTCATCATTTGCTGTGTTTTCCTTATCTGAATCTAAAAAATAATATGTAAATATTTAGTTTTCAGTTACTTCTTACTATGTCCTTTAATAACTGAAGGGCACATATACCTGTACTACTAGAACAGTTGAATTTCTTGGCTTTAGTCTGTTTTTTCTTGCAGTAGGTCCTTCCAGCCCTACAACAGAATTAAGTAAACGTTAACACATATTTAGTATGCACATATATTGATAAGATAATGTTTTGAAGCATTACATAACATGACAAAAAAACAGGTACATAAAACACTGTTAGAAATAAATAAATTTAAAGATATCAAAAAAAATATTTATATTTCTTACAATAGGTATTGTACTAGTCTCAATTTATAATCTAATAGACATACTTATAAAAATTTCTACTATTTTGTAACAAGTCAGGATGATGGCAACATTACTATTTACTTTCTAAGAAATAGATTCAAACCAAGATGAATAATTTGGATAATGATGTAAAATGTAAAATTCTTAGTATTAATATTGAAATAATATTATTTGTTTTAGTGATTTCTAAATTTGTGATTGAGTTCATGTCGATTCATATCAGTTCTGGTCTAAAGGTGTAACACATCACAAATTCATTCACTGTCCCATATACCTTTCAACTGAGGATAATTAGGCCATAGTTCCCTATGCGAAAATCAGAAGTGTGTGACTGAGACTACCAAATAAAGTTTAAAATAATGGTAGTACTATGAGAGAAACAAATAGCAGATGAAGTATAGTTAGTTTAGTATACATTAATTATTTTTAATTTGGTTTATGTGCAATAATTTATTATTCACATAAATATATTTTTTTAATTTATTGTCGTTATACTGCTTGATATATGTTGCAACGGTTATTTAAAATATAATAGGCCTTTTTTTTGCAACATAAAAATGCCCACTATTAGTTTTACAGCTGTATAATGGCCAAAACGACTTGTTACACAACCCACAGCCTTTGATCTATTTTAAACACAATGAGGCACCATGAGTATATTCCATCAAACTTCTCTAATGCACATTGGTTGAGTAAGGCTTGAGTTGGTCGCCCTTATATTTTGGATGTATTCAGAGAGCCCATTAAACAAAGTTTAACAATTGTCATTTAATTATAATAAGCATAGAAGAACCATTATAGAAGTAGATTGCAGTCCATAGACATCTGTAATCAAACCTGGATAAGATAGTTCCATCTGATATTGGCCACAATTGCTACCCCTGAACACCAAATTGGGGTGCCTCATCTAAATATATGTAAAATAAATATATCTTCTTTAAAATACCTATCAAACCAAAACACAGAAGCACTACCCAATTGAAAACAGACAATATGTGCGGCAGTGTTACCTCTGGACACTTATAATAGATTATTTAACCTCACGAATTTTAAAAAAGGAATTGGTACTTACTTCCGGGGCTGAATTACATTAGATACATTGGAGTTACTTCTTGTGATCAACACATTCGGTGAATTTAAGAGTTGGTCAAACAAATCCGGTGTTCTGTTCACATGAATAGATTTCTCTGGAGTTAAATATGCCGATTCTGACGACTCCCGTATCGGCTCAGGTTCCTTAAGACGCTTCACGTATTTTCTCTTGCGAACTTTTTTGGAAGCTGTGTAAGGGTTAGAAGTAACACAAGACATCTCACGCTTGACCTGCTTGATATTTTGTATATAGAACGCGTCGAATACAGAACTTTTATCGTCCACTGAAAGAACCATGTCTCGGTGGTCTACCCCTCCTCCAGTATCCTTCTTAGATCTATAAGTTCGCCTCATTTTCCAATTTTTGTCTAAATTAATATTATCAAGCTACAATCCAGAATCTAAATCTTCCAAATTTGAAATTGAAACAACAACATAAAACAGTTTGAAGGTTTGACTTTGAGTGACAGTTAATCAGTTTTTTTAACATGGTTTTTACGACCTTGGCATCTTGCTTTTCAGCCAGTTGATCAGTAAGTCGAGGTGACCGCAGACTATACGACGTTGTATTTGAGTTCTCATAAGGCATTTCTACGGACTTACGGAGCTTTGGATTCCTGACAAAATTATTCGGCAGTCGAAACGGTCACTGGGTTCAAAAATGGACCGACGACTGGCTGAATAATAAAATGAAATTAAAAGATATAAGAAAGTAATTTAAGACGAAATATGCCTGTTTTATACATGCATTTTTTGTCTATCAGAAATCGATATTCCTTAATTTTTAGTAGGAATAACCGCGATACGCAATAGTTTCGTACCGTCGACAATTGGTGTAATATTGACTTTGCTGCATTTAGTATTCTTTTCAAAAAGAAGATAATATTGATAGAATAGACAGATGCATTATTTATAACGTTAAAAACTCCGCGTTTGACTTAAACTATCAAAATGTTCTACATATTTTGTTTAGGTACATCCTGAAACGCATGTGCAACGCAGGAAATAAGACATTTATATCCAAGTTAATCCTTATACGTTGCGTTAATTATTTAACAATTAAAATTGCAACTTGCTTAATATTGATGGATGTCTACGAGGTATTCATTGATACTTACTACCGACAGGGATCTTGTAACAAAAAAACACACTATTCCATACTTACGTCTATTATTAAAATACAAATTCCTGTAATAATAGGCTATACATATAATACAGATTGTAGCAGACTATCATAAGAATAACTGTTTCAACAATATTTTTATATTATGACAAAGATAAAGAGCACCTTTGGCATAATTGTGTTTTAAAGTGATACCCAGTTTTTAATTTACTTTCCCTTGATAAGCCGAAACGTCATTAGAACATTATTCAAATACTTAATATCATTTTTTAGGTAATTTTAGACAGTTCGAATTGTAAAATCATGGGGAAATATGAATTAAGTTACCAATATTAAATTCATCGATCAATACATTTAGTGCAAAAAAGTTGTGGCCACGACAAAAATATGTGCACTACATAAAGTACATTTATAGTTCCGTTTTATTTGCTACATAATGAACACCTGAAAACTTAGGAGCCGAAAAATACCAACTTAATTTGGTATTCTGACTTTTTATTTTTTTACTTCAATCAGCTAATACCAATTAATTTGCAATAAAGAAACGAAACAATGAAAATTCAAGAATTCATCAATTTTAAATATGTTAAAATGGTCATTTTACAACCTTTGTGGCAAAATTTTAGCATTCCTGATAAAATGCACTATTTACTGGTAGTACTATGTCACAAGGTATTAAATTTTGAAATGGAAATAAACTTATTATTATTTTCTATATTTAATCTTTATTGTTTATACCGAGACCAGTGAGTTCATAATATTTGTTTATTAGTTCTAGAAGTTTGTTTGCCCAATATATTTACAGAACATTCTGGTCTAAAAATATTTATACAGTACTTACGAATTAAATAACAAAATTTTAAATTGGCAATACTCTTGGTTTTGAATTATCAATACAAAATATATAAACGCTCTTTGTTATTATTTTAATCAGAATCTAATAATACTACAAAGTAATATTAGTTAAGTAAGATGTGATTGATGATAATATATTAAGTTTTTATACAGGAATAAAGATTCATAAATAATTAAAATAATCTAAGTGTGTGCTTAATAATAAACCTAATTCAAAATCAAGAGTTCCTTCAATTTAGTACACGTAAAAGGAATGGCCATAACACTGTAATAAGATAACTGTTAATCTAAAAGTAATGAAAAAATACACATATTTGGAGTAAAGAGTATATGTTAACAGAAAAATAAAGATCATACATACAACATTTATATTCTCTATATTATACAAAGTATGTAGCAATATTGAAACCAGGCTAGTAGGTTAAAACATGGTGAAATTACCATTTTTGGCAGCGTTTCCAGAGATCCTCATAAACTAGAAAATATTTAGGTACATAATGTTCCACTATTTACTTTTTAATGTATTTGCACCTTTAATGTCAAGGCAATTTAAAATCCTTAGAAAATATGTCAGCATTTAGTGAAAACACCAAAATAACCACTATATAAAAAATAGGTCTGTTAAGATTTAAGTGAGTCAAGTTGGAATAAACTTAATTTTCTCATTTCATTTTAATCACTTTAATGTTAAGGTGCGCATTCTTGGCGAATTTTAAAGTAAACATCATAGTTATATAAAATGACATTACAAGTAATTGCAGTATGTAACAATTTTTCGTAATTTAATGCTAACTATATTACACACGTTTATGCGCCTTTACAAAACCTATTGCACATTCTGAACCAAACAACCAAGCAAATCGCAACATCTATTTACACATTTCAAATCATTATATGGGTACCTTACAAAAACTGCAAATACAAAATAATTCTTTATGTAATAATGGATGAATTTATTTCAACAAAAGCTGTTAATGACATTGAAATTTAAATCAAATGTGTAATTACAATCCTACTTTGTTTAAAGTATTGTACTTGTACGGTAATATAATTTATTTTGATTTAACGTCCAATTTTTGGAGCATGAAATCATATAAACATGTATTTAAACATCTCAGCAACTTTGTGTATGCAAAACTGTTAATTGTTAAATGTTGTTAAAATAACATTCCAACTTAAAGAAATTTGCAGTATTTCTAGTAATCTTTGCTCAGATCTATAATGTGTAGACAAATATATTATAATAATAATTGTATGTCCACATTCCACAAAGCGACACACACAACACACGAAAAATAATTTGACTTTCAATTGATGTGCGCATACTAAGTGACTCATAGGTACAATCTTAGTCAATCAATCAATCGGCTGTGCATTTTATATTTCCCCCCAAGTCTAAACGTTCAATCTAAACATGTGTACAATATCTTTGAATACAAGTTAGGTAAATCTATGGTATATTACAATATTAGATATTATATACACAAAATATAGTTTTTGGAAGCATACAAAGTTCGGGCAAAGTCAACCACAAGATACATACTAACTATAAAGTTTTTTTTTTTATGGAATTTTCAATTTATTAGCCTTGTTTTAAACATAAACTAAAAAAGTAACCCTAAACAACTTTAACCTTACATCTAATGGTCAATGAGTTTGTGCAAATAATTAATTAGTTGAGATATCACATCAAATTGTTAAATTCGGCAGAATTTCTTACATCACATTTACGAGAACACATCGATGGGATGCGGCGACACCGTGGCCAAGTTTGTGTGGGTTGGACTCGCCAGTGGATCCTCATGAGATTCAGTACTTTTTGCTTCTATAGTTGCTAGTTTCACAGCCTCTTTGTATGCGCCCCTTTTCTTTTTGTTGAAACGAATCTGAAAAAAGATATTAATTTTTTTAGAAATGTTACTTTACATTTTGTAAATTAGTTTCTTTACAATGTACATTTATTCTTTTTATTCAGAGGGTACTTAAATGAACCTTAAATAAGAATAGGAAGCTTTATTGAACATGATTATAGATTCTAAGCTACTAATGATACATGCTTTGCTAATCCTTTCAAACAAGATAAATACAATGCATTTTAGTAAAACCACTTACTAAAAAATTTACACTTAGTTTAATTCTTTGTGCTTACTAAGCTGAACATATTGTAGTAAACCCATTAGTGTCCCACTGCTGGGCACAGTTCCTCTCTTATGGCGAGAGGGGTAATGCTAGAGGTTACCGTGCAGTCCAAGTTCAGATTGATAGACTTCACACACCTTCAAGAACATTTTTTTAACAAATCTCCCATGTTTAGGTTTTCCCATAATGTATTTCTTTACCATTATAGCAAGTAATAATTAATATCTAATATTTACATAACTTTGAAAAATCAGAGCATAAATGCTTAGGGTTGGAACCATTGATTGAATTTACGTAAAATATACATTATGTAAATTGAGTACAATAATCTAACTTATTTTTTTAAATATGTAATTACTGAAAGGTGGAAAGAAGTAAATTTAAACCAACCTTGTAGTCCTCTAAGAAAGGGCTCAAGCTATCACATGGCATAAGAGATGATGTTGTAGAAGCATACCACGCCACATGTGCCTTTGATGAAGGCGTGACACTAAGCACGCGGCCAGGCCACCACGGGAATCCCACCACCTTCCCCCAAACAATATCACCAGGAGATACTCGTAACAACTGACCACCTACACCCTCTGTACTATTCGCAGGGAAATCTGGCACCGTTTCTCCCTCCCACTCATCACTGCCATCAACTTCATCCCGTTTCTCATAGGAGTTGCTGCTCAATCTACGCAAACTAATAGATAACTTTTGCTTTAGACAATGGCCTTTTATGTTGCTAAAATAGTCTATGGGCTCATTGTCTTTGCTTGTGTTTTCATCCCTCTTTTTTGGCACCTTATGTTTCTTTTTATGCTTCACTTTATGCCTGTGTTTTTTCTCTAACATATTTACAGATGGTGGACTATTATCTACATTGTTTCGAGGCGACAATGCCCCTATGTGTTTGGGGGAACTATCAGTAAATATATCTACAGATTTTTCAGCGGGATTGTTTTTTTTTGCCTGTTTTTTGGCCTTCTTCAATGCTTTCTTAACTGCCTTTGAGTCGGGCTTGTTCATGTCACAAGACACTCCAGAGTCCTCATTGTAGTCACCGGATAATGGGGGTATTTTCACTACAGTGCCCTCGCCTGCACCAAAACATATTTTGAGAGTCCGGGCACTTGAGAATAAATTACTAAACGATACATCGTTCTTATCTTCCGTGTCGCACATATCACCGTTGTCTGACACACTCACAAAAGCTAATTCAGGGGTGGGCTCTTCACTTTCGTCACTAGGTTTTTCAATTTTAAGACTCCTACTTTTTTCACTAGCTTTAGACACTTTGGATGGTTTGATGGCGCTCGATATTTCGTTTGGTTGCAGCCTGGAGAGCTTGGGTATGAGCATTCCTCCCATTAGATACTTCTTCTCCAACTTCCTCGACGTGGAAGTCTCTTGCGAAGCGTCATCATCCGAATCCAATTTTCGTTTCTTTGACACGTCTACATTTTCACTATTCTCATTGCAGATCCCCTGACAATTGGAACACAAGACCTTGCGGGGCCGCAGCCGCACCGTCATCTTTTGACGCTGCTGTTGTTTGCCCTTGGGTCCAGTTTTTTTCGACCTTTGTACGATTTCGTTCGCGTACTGTGGCTCCTGATAAGTAAATCTTTGACTAACGGAATGTAACTTTTCATCTTTAATATCAGTCGATGGAGCCACTTTAGCGAAGGCTGGATGCAGGCTGTACACTCCAAAGGGTAAATTACTGTAAAAATCGAATAAACCACTCTGAAAAACAGTATTCAATAAATAATCGATAAGAGCATTCCAATGAAATTAAGCTAATACCAACCCTTTGCTGGAGTCCAAAAGCACTCCTTGGAACTTTTTATTCTCAGTACTATACGACACAACTATTAAATCAGCTAGAGCTTCTTCAACATTCACTAGAATTTGAGAATTCTTTACAATAGTCATATCGGCTGTTGCAGCGACAGCCGCCATATTCTTTTAGTGAGTCATAGATAGGATTTTTTTTATTTATTCAATGGGATGGGCATTGAAATAATTCCTTAATTAACATACTCTTAATTTCCGTCTTCCTAAACATTGTATTATAACCTTATCCGAGCTAGGAATTAGGTGTAATTCAATACTGCTTTTACTATACAGTTCTAATATTATTGCATTAGAAATATAAATTATAAACAGTATAACAGAGCCTAATTTTTAATCTTTTAGGTGATTATTTTGATGCTATTGAAACAAAGCATACTATTTTAATAATCGTTGCATTATATACAATTTTAATGCAATAAAATGCAACTTTGCACGTTAGGAAGTGTGGATTATTTATTTAACAGAAGTTGCGCAGTGTGGGCTTAGCATTAACGCATAATTGAATGAATGGAAAGTATGAAAGATTTATCATTATGGATATACCTTTATGTTTGTGATTTCATTCTTGTGCGAACGGTCTGTGCCTTTGACAATTCTTTTACTCACTCTAATTGTCAATTTGTCAGCTGTTGATGGTCGGCGGAGGCTGTTGTACTTATTTTGAGTCGTAAAGACGAATAATATAATAAATTTATATCAATATTTAGTCCAGGATTGAAACAAATATGGTAAGATTTCGTCTTTACTTCACTATGTAGATAATAGTATACGAATTACAGGTATCGGCAAACTTACATAATCCGGTTTTCCGCATTAGCAAAAAAAAAAATGTTTTTGCGAATTCCAAGGTTTTAGAATGGCCATCGAAATAGAATTAAGTGGGTACGATACTTAACTCGCTGCTATCTAAAAACCACTCATTAGTTTGTTGATATTGTTCGAGTTTAATATTAAGATTCTTATTCGAAGACTTTGAAAGTTTATTTATATTTTCTAATATATGTATCGTCGGCTTACGAGCGTTTTTCATTACCGGTGGAGTATTTACGTGTAATTTCGATGATAATGTGAATTTAAATAATGTTAATGAATCTGTTTGATAACTTTTAACTTGTTTGATAATATGCTTCGATTTAAGTAGCTTTCCGAAAATACTAAATATATTACATAAATATAAATAAAAAATATTGCTTCAAAAATTAACTAACACATAATCATAATAGCATGGTTGGCTCATGGTTATGTATAACTGGCGCAAGCATTTCCACAAATGGGGGAGGTGTGTCCATTTGCGTTTATTTTGCATCATAATTATCTATATTTGTACACTGTGTACACTAAAGTATACTAAAATAGAAAAAAAAACGCTACAGTAAAATGGTCAGTGTCATTGACTTTGGCAAAGTCCCCATTTTTTGACACCTTTTCCACAATGTAGGATTATGCCAATTGCCACCAGAAACATATCAATAGCATAAAGTATTTGACTTGGATAGTGTTAAAATTCAATCATCAATATTATCATCAGTCTTTTGACTATTTGACAAAATAATGATGATAACTAGTATTAGAAATACAGATATAGCGAAACTGCTAAGTTATGTAATTATAAATCATATATTAAAAGTGTATTTTATATTTCACAGTATAATATTTCTATACCAGTTTTTAGCTGTATGTGGCAGAAAATATAACATTATCATATCAAAGTGTTGTTAAAACAAATAATTATTTTATTCCTTCTTAGGACCTGGTATTATTAGATCGATCACCAAATTTGTCTGCCACATTTGGCTTAAGCAGATTCACTAAGCCAATTGGCTTGGTGCCGGATAGAATGTGATTTGTAGTTTAGATTGGTTGGTGTAAGTCATTTACAATTGAATAATGCCAAACAACTAATGTAAACATACCACAAAGCTATTTCATAGTGGGTCATGTATGTTCATAAAAGTATGACTGATGTAAAATCAATAATGAGGTATTATATTAACCAAATGTTATGTGGTAGATCCCTTTGTAGTTCGACTCCGGCGGCACCACCGCCACACTTATTTCTGCCTAATAACAGCAGTGTTAAG
>DWRA01001952.1:0-15291 GCA_018250295.1 Spathilepia clonius
CTCCTAACAGCGCCCCTACGATACGAATCGGAACTAAAGATTTCGCAGTAATCGCTGCTAGAAGTATGGGCCAACTCGTTAACGACGATCAAGACGCTGAAACGCAAAAATTCAGACTAAGGGTACAGATCCTAAGCCTAGGCGAGCCCCAGCTAGCCCGCGAGCCCACGCGAGCCGACAGTTGCTAATGTATTCCATATTAGTATTATGTAATCTAGATAATATGATAATGTATTTTTAGCGATGATCAAAAATGGTATCACAGATGAGACACCAATCAAATTTACACCTACAACAACAGCAAGGTTGCTTGACCCACGTACCTATTATTACGTATTTATAATTAATTAATGCACTAACGAATCCATTATATTTTAAATTAGATTCGTGTACAATTTAAACAGAATCTCGCTGTATAATTTACAATGTGATAAATTGTCCATTGAGTTTATCATGATATACATAAATTTGAAAGAAGTGTTCGTCCATGTTATAGCAACAGTTACAACAGATTTGATTGACATTCAACCTTCATAACACAATTGTATGTAATCTACGTGTATGGTAAGCAAGATCATTATATGATATAAGTAGCAAAAGAGCACGTCCACCTGATGATAAGTAGCAACTGCCGCCCATGGACATCTGAAATCGACCTCAGATAAGATATGAATACTACCTACGGTCAGCCACAGATGCCTTGTTACCCTTGAGGACAAAGTTCTACACGACTTGTATAAGTATGTCTCCCTAATCTCAACCTTCAATTGAAAAGATAGGAGCGCTCAACATTGCTGTCATTATATGGAAATAAGTGTGGCGGTAGTGCTTCCGAAGTCGAAACACAAAGGGTACTACCACCCTGAATTTATTATGAATATTTCCAAAATACGAAAAACCATTTTTTTTGTATCTGACCGCGAAAACTCCAGCCCAAAGCATTTGTGTACAAGGATTGTAATTACTGAGGCTTAAACACATTTGACTAAATGGCTTGGCATACATTAGGCTAACTTTAACTTCAATACTGTAATTTTTTTATATGATATAGACGTAAGTAAAATTACACATTTCTTTGTTTTAAAATGCAAAACCATACATGTTCTGCCTGTAATAACAGGGTGATAATTATAAAACAAAGACAAACTTTATTTATCTATATAGATAATCAACTATTTATAACAATGATAGGTGGTATGTTGTATGTGGTCATGATCAGCGTGTTGCCACTCATAAAAACCAAACGTTGAATAGATATCGTGATTCGTGACTTACAAAAAACTTGCGCCTATCAGAATAGATTGGTTAACGATGGTCATGTATTACTCGAACCTTTAAACAGTGTATATGAGAATAAAAACTATTAATTTTAAATCTAGTCATCGTCAAATTTATAACCGTAGGACTAAACACTGCGTAATATTTTTGATAACTATCTTGACAAAAGTAATAAGAGATTATTTACAAGAAATTGTACATCGTAGCAGTGTAGATTAAAAAAAAACCTTTTACTCTAATAAATAGCCTGCAAGTTTAAACTGTCATTTGAGGGTGATGATGCACACACCAAAACATATAAGCAGGCTTTTATTTGTTCCCTATCTGACATAGGAATTACGATCTGACCTTTGTGTTTAGTAATCAGCTGAACTAATTTAACGGGACTTTCATTCAAACATAAACTAACTGATGCCTCGAATATCCCTAGGGACGCTTTGTAAAACGCGCGAAGCTGCAGGATAGCTGCAGAGAATGATAAGTTATTATGATATAGGGTGCGATTTATAAATTTGTTCTTTACTGGTGTGGTATACACTCATGTAGTTTGCCTTCAATACCTTAGTCACCGCATTTGGCAGATGTTTCACCGTCACTTTGTCACCCACACATTACGCTTGTGGTTTTTGGATCCAAAATATACAACTTCTTCAATGATATTCGAAGTTGCGCAATTTTCAAATCGTGAATCACGCAGGTTTTTTGTTATTGACCTAAATTGAGTTTTTGAATATTGGCTGATGACCTGTAACTGTAACTTTAATGTATGACAAAACGAGTCTTGAAAATCAATGCGGTAATAATTAGTTTTAGAAAGACTAAGAGATGAGAAGTCGACGGTCAGGTTGTCGCCAAGTTCCAGCCTAAATATACATAATAAAAAAATATTAAGTAGGTGTATTTGGACAACAAATTTTGGGACCAATTATAATAAACCAAATACTTAAACTTCGAAAATCATAGTAGGAATTATGTAAAAAAAAACACATGGAATAAAATATTTTAATTTGCTTTTAACAAAAAAACAATTCGTTTCCGAAAATAAAAGTAGCTTAAGTTACTCCTTATGACACCAGCTCGTTCCGCCAGAAACTACCGTGAAATTGGTCCAGCAGACAGAGAGACAAAAATTGTACTAATTATGTTTTTGTTATAAGTTCCATATATACTTTGTTGTGAAAAAATTTGTTACTTTGATATTACGGACAGAGAGTTCAACTTTATTTACTTGTATAGATTAAATCGCGCGGACGCGGTTGGGAGTAGGCGCGATGTTTTCAATTTTCAGCGGAGGCCATTGCTCTAGGTACGTTTACAGTATCACGCCCACCTATTTTCGGCGATACTATATCCGACGCGCATTTCACAGCACCACATGAGTAAATAACATCAGAAGGTTATCTTCGTACGTTTTCTGGTTGAAGTAATGGTTAAATATAATTATTTTTGTCAATGAATTCGGCAGCTTAAAAAGCAGTGCGTATACAGTATATGCAGTGCTAGCGTGACGTGAACAAGACCGTGCTTTTTATCTATTTTGTCAAATAAAGATTTTTAAAGGTGGTAGAATCCTTTGTAGTTCGACTCCGGCGGCACCACCGCCAGACATATTTCTGCCTAACAACAACAGTGTTAAGCGCTGCTGTCTTCTGGTTTGAAGGGTGTGATAAGGAAGATAAACTTAACGAGTCTTATCTGGGGAGGATCACAAATATACAACTATACTTCATACAGTTCCATATGATTGCATTTTCAGCCAATATACACAATTTTATATTGATAAATATTTTTTTCTCGTCCCGAACACTTAATCGCGGCAAAGCTCATTTAATATGTGACAACTTTCGGTAACTCGTCAAGAGATGGCACCACTAGTACCTATTTCTGAATCACGCTATCGAAGTTTTCGTATCATCTTGTATATATGTAATTTCCAAACTGAAAATGTCATAACACGCCCGCTCCCCAATCATGATCTCTTAGTCTGACGGGAAACCACACTTTGTATAAAATAAAATTATATTTAAAACCTTAACTAACATTCTCTAACGTTCCACTAGATATTTCATTTACACTCATAACATACTCTTTGAACCTATTACAAAAACATAGTATGTACCACATGCAAAATGCAATCAAAACACAAGCCAAGCACGTTCCATTTCTCAATTTACGAATGCAAACACAAATATAGCACACGAGCGCATGGTGTTTCATAACCAATATTTATTTTAACACAATGGGCCAATGAAAACAAACAATATATTTAAAAATATTTGACTGTTTATCTGCATGTATGATCTTAACCATAAATTGTTAACATTAAACACGCACTTTGCGTGTATTTAACATATACACACGGATATACTTACATGCCTATACATATACAATGGGTTTAAAGTCACAGAGCATTAGTGATACTGCAAAAATATATAATTGAGGGCTCATATCATAATTTTCACATACTGAAAATAAAATCCTTAGTAAACAAGTGTATTGAACACAACTTCTCCTGTCCTAAATATTTATTTAAAACCACACTTGCGTCGTATGAATCTCTACATAAGTTAAAAATTGTATCCAGGTACTTTAGTTTAGTCATCGAGAAATGTTGAGTTTTACAGCGGAGTCACTCATTTACTGCAGTTAACATGCACAGCCAATATATAAGCTGTAGTTACTACAACAAAATTCCTTTTTAACCGGCTTAAAAAAAAAGGTTGTCAATTTCACTGCATTTTCTTTCTAGAGAGGCGACTATGTCTTGCAGTGAAATTCCAAAGACAAAATCAAGGCAAGATGAAAACTTAAATAAAAATCAATTAAAGTAATTGAAAGATATATAAAGTACTTCATATTACTAAATATATACCTTATCGTGTACTACAAATAAACAATGAAATGATAGCAAAATGGATCACCAATTGAAAACGAGATCATGCAATGGTAACTGAATTTGCCATTTAGCTCCGAGGCAATAATATCAGTGCCAGGCGATTATGAAACAATAAAGATTGTCGGGAACAAAGATCAAAGGACAATCGTGGTCATTAGCACCTTAATGTTCAATAAGGAGATCAAAGTTCTAGGATAATTGCGCACTTGTAGCAGGGTTACTCCATATTTAAAGACATCATACAATAAAATGCAGCGTAGTAAGCACAAAAGTCAGAGTTAACATTATGTAATGTATAATTTGTCGTAAAACAGATAAAATAGAAATGATAACATTAACAAATAAATAAATAAACTTAAGGATTATGTATTAGTATAAAGTTCAGTTGAAGCATCTGTTTAAATTTGGAGGGCGCCAAGGTACAACTTTGCACGTATATAATCTTTGTCTGAGAAACGTGTCTAGCTTATCTAGTATTAAGTCTTCTTTAATTCTTTTTCGTCTCCTTTATGTTTTTAATTCTTTTTCATTTACATTATCTTTTTGCTCCCGACAACGCAATCGTGGTCACGATACTCATTACGCTACTCTTTTTAGGTCTGAGGCAGCTGGCTTCACAATGTCTTACTATTTGTCTCATTTAAGTCTGGTCCATTTAAGATGACTTATAGTCGATTAATTTTGATATTATTTTGCTGCCCCTCCACTTTCCTGCACGACTAGACGGTCTATGGTATCATTATTTCGCCGTGAGACACGCTCAAGAAACTTATGGACGCGAAGGTAAATTTCCTACATGTTATTTGTCGCCGAATTCCCGAAATATTGAGTCATTACTGAGGAACTGTTTAATCTGTCAATAAGAAAATTGTTTTGGTAGGATTGTTCTTCTTACCTAACCCTAGTTATAACAGTGAGCGTAACCGTGCGACCTACGAACATTTACAATCACTTCAAATTTCAAATTGAATTAAATTCTAATGAGGTTTAAGTGTCATTGTGAACGCGCCGCTACCTGCAGAATATCTATGAGATGCATCTCGTAACTTTCAAACAAAGGAAAACAAATTAAACTTCCGTCAGTAAGAGGAAATAAAAAAAGTATCTACTTATTTACGTAATAAGGAACTATTTATTTGCCAATAAAACAGCAGAGTGATCGATATATTTCTGAAAGGAGTAATGTCGTCGTCGTCAACCTATTATTGTCCCAATGCTGGAACCGAGTCTCCTCTTATTTCGAGACGTGCTAGGCCACAGCCCATCGCGATGGGGTTTATTTGGAGTTTACTTAGTAACTACTTACTTAATAACTACTTACTTAGTAAGTAGGTTTCATCACACTGTTTCGCCGTTAATGCGAGAGATAATTTATATTCAATCATCATCAGCAGTTGTGATTTGGTAAGGCCGTAGTTAGGCAGACACTGAGGACGTTACAGTTAGTAGTCAGTGGTAGCAACGCAACAGCTCCAACCCTATAAAGAATTGATAACAAATGTCCATGACCTGTAGTGATACAACCGGAACTTCTGAAATAACGCATTCCTTCATTGGTTTTCTAAACAGACTATTTATACAACACAAACTTGCCGTCAGCTTCAAAAGGTAGGCTATACAACCTTTTCTCCCAGTTCAAAGTTAATACGTCTTTGACCTACACACGGTGCAAAAGCATACAATTATCCGCGCACATCAAAATTACTGTTGACAAAGGCTTTACGTAAAAACGTTTGAAACCGCCAATTATCACAACAGTATATGAGAAGGTACATAAAATCGTGGAGTGAAGCAATTAACCTTCTATTATGTCGTGGACAACGAGTAATTAAACGTCCGTACATCATCACTACTCAGATGTTTATCAAAGAAACATAATACGATACGTGTTATAACGTTGTTCTAGCAGATCATAAAAAAAATTAAAGGTGATAGAACCCTTTGTAGTTCGACTCCGGCGGCACCGCCAAACTTATTTCTGCCTAATAACAGCAGTGTTAAGCGCTGCTGTGTTCTAGTTTGAAGGGAGTGGTAAGGGAGATAAACTTAACGAGACATTCCAACTTAGTCCTCAGAGGTAGCAACACATCTGTGGTTGACTTCAGTTGGGATTCTGATCTTATCTGGGGTGGATAACAAATGTCCGTGGGCGGCAGTTGCCACTTACCATCAGGTGGACTGCATGTTCGTCTGCTACTCCATCATATAAAAAAATGTATATATAGTATGATCGTATGAGGATATCAGAATGGAAACTTTCAATACTTATTCAGCGCCTTTAGTACGAACGTTATTTGCACGAAATTCATATAAAATAGCTGTCTCTTTGTGACTTACGAAGACTTCACGCAAAGTACAAAATTTGCTATCATATAATGTAAAATACTAATGCAGCTAGCTAATTTAATTAATATAATACTGAAGCGACCCGCAGTCGTATAATGTAAACAATAGTATAGTTAAAAGCGCAGTTTATTCTCTAATACAACTATAAATGTATTCAAGTAATTTTCTTGAAAGCCCAGCATGCATATAGGCCGACCGTAGCCTTTTCACTCCCTCGTAGTATTGTTCGATACAGGTACCTGAACCCTTTTACACATTCGTATGAAACAATAAAACCTCGCATGCAACAGGCAGGCCGCGTCGCTCAGCGCAACTCCAACATTATTCTACACATACAGTACCATGAGTTTTTTTACGTTTAGCGACTCGATCGTTAACGAGGTGACCCATACATTCTCCTGGCCCCCTGCGGAACAAGAAAAGAAGGAAAGGAAAGGAACAGATTTAAAGAAGAAAAAGAAGTATGTATCGATTCGCTAAACGTAAAAACCTCATGGTAAGGATACGTTAGCATTTTCGCAGTTTTCCACTAAGATCTTAGAAAACCGTTCACCTGTAGCGTGATATAAATGACATTGGTCAACTTTTCCAACATTAATTGTTGTATAACAATTAAGTTTTACATCCGCGTCCAATTACAATTTATTCAGTTCACGTTTGTCATATGTTTGAACAGAAACGCCAATACCATTGTAGGGAATTACAAGAGTGAATCCGTGACAACGCTGTATTAAATAGGCATCAGTAAACCACAATTATTGGAATATAAAACAGTGCATAATAGTTGAAATCCGTGACGGAACAGTTATATTAGTCCGAGAGCGTACAACAATAAGAGAACATTAAAAAAATATGTATTTAATATTATAATAAGCTACTTTAATCACTGAAAAGTAGGAAAATCTATACAGATAGACAAAACGGACGTGTCTGTTTGTAATGTTAAAATAACTGCTTTTTAATTCAAGTAAATAAACTGTCAAAGGTATAAAATTTGGGTAATATGTATGTCATGCTACGATTTCCAAATGGGTGGAACTCCAGGGCAAAGCTTGTAATAAACAAAAACATTCACAAACTTCACAACGTAACAAGCATTGACATAAACTAAAAGTCTTAAAATAACGTGCGCCTTTTACTGCAGGGTCTTAGCCTATAACCATTAGTCAAATTTCCACGCTATTGTTACTGTATCATGCATGCACCTCTGCGACCAATATACTACGTTCTACGTTACATGTAATGATACGATTTCACGGCGTAACCGCGTTTTTAAATTATCAAAACAATGGCCAGCGTGCGTAATTACGTTGATAAGTTACATTTACATAGTGCTCTCTGTTTAACGAGGATTATATCTTAATTCTGTATACTTAGGTTACATTTAATCTTGCTTACGTCGGTGCATAGCGCTTTTAGAATTACAATACAATTGCGCTTTTGATAGTTCCGAACTATATAAGTAATATGTTTACTTTGTTTATCATTTTGAACGCTTTCTGCACTGGATAATTCAAATTTCTAAATTAAATATTTTTTAGATAATTAATTACCTTGAATCGTCGGCAAGCCGGGCCGTTATGGGGACAATTTCTTCTTTCTACGTTACATTGGGACTAAAATATTTACAATTTCAACGATTAGTATAGTGTAAACACACCAAAGCCTATACAAATCAAACAATTCTCATTAAATCTACCGATTGAAATAATGTGAACCGAACGTAAAATTACTTTAAAATACAAATATGGAACTGCGAGCAGTATAACTGTGTCGGAGAAATGCAACTTCTATTTGATACAACAGTCATGGTATTTGATCTATAAAAACAATTTCTACAGATTATCTGACCTACATAAATACATTTTGTAAGATTACAAACGAAGTCAATTTCAAGAGCTGGTACTGCGGTCAGTGTTACGAAATAAAATAGCACACAACTTGCGTGTCTCGGCAACGACAAAGAGTGGAATAATAGACAACAGCATATAGTAAAACGGAAAGTAAAAGTATGCCACTATAATTGCATAAAATATATTCTACGCAATGATAATTACGTTTTTTGATGCATCGAAATAACGTAAATTGTGCGAAAATTATTTTAGAATCAACTGGAAAACTCCAACTTCAATCAATTTTTTTTTTCACTCCCGAGCACGGGTCTTCTATCGATAAGAAGAATTTAAGCCGTAGTCCACCACGTATGTGTGTACTGGAAAACTTCACTTATGCCTGAACTTTTTTTTAGAAAACTCTGTATCACGATTGTTCCCATACATTTTCTCTTTCATCGTAAAAACAAGTGAATAATAATTTTTAATACACACATTAGTCACAAAATAAAAAGTGCACACATGGGATTCGAACCCAGAACCCATTGCTAGAGGCTAAATTTTAAACCACTAGGCGATTATTTATTGTTATATCAAACAATAGGGCGCTAAGTTCTGTACCTACAAATATACAAAATGAACACGCTTCATTACCGGTAAATGATTAGTTCATCTGGTTGTTATCACTTTACACCAATTACACGATTAGTCTGCTGTTTTTAACCTGAGATAGCATTTAAAACTGGATATAGCCGACTAATAGCAGCTGCATAAGTGCCAGTAGCACGCATGAGTTAAAATTTGTATACGATAACAAATGTATGTTTACTGCGTAGTGTAAAATATTATAAAGATATATCCACAATGATTTTTATATATCGTCAACAAACCGTCATCGTTATGGAAGTATAGGCCATGATCCACCGCTCTGGCCACGAATTAGAAGACTCGACTCACCCTTAATAATATGTATTATTATTATTACCCATTATCATCCAAAGTGAGACATTCGACCAAAGGAACTTAAATAAATTTTAAAGTTCAAAAACTGTTGATAAGAGAAACCTTGAAAAATGGTATACTACAATCGAATACTACAATGATACTACTACCCTCAAATTAAATTTAATCTTTAGTTCTCTTCCTAATTAAACTCGTTCCAATGAAGACCTCGATATATATCATACTCTAGGGCTGAATTAAGAAAGTAGAAATATCAATTTCAGCGTTCATTGGAAAAGCAGTAAAAAAAGATTTCCCAACTTTTAAAACAGTAATTAGAAACCTGCTAAATACTTAAATCCGATTTTAAGCAAATTAGACAAGCCAAAATTGTATTTAAATTACGTTCATTGTAACTTTATAATTCCCAGCTATTGTTAAATTGTCAATTTACATAAGCAAGACAATTCATTATACTTGTTATATAAAATTTCAATTTTTATATTCGAGAAATTTATGTAGCCAATTATAATAGATTTAATAGCAGTAATAGCCTAGTAATATTTTCAGCTTCTCTTGTTGAGAATGAAAACAAAATGATATCGATATGGCTGAGAGATTTGTAAAAAAAGCTCTCATCGTTGTGTGAATTCTACCAAGCCTCTACGCAGTCAGCGTTGTGAACTATGACCAAATCTCCCAATTCTATATAAAAATGATATATATATTCTGATGATGTTGATGATCGGTTTTTAACATTATTAATTTCCTAGTAATTAAAATCTGTACATAAATCTGAACATTATTATAATCTTACCTTATCAAACTCGATGACAGGCGAAGCCGAGCCAATGAAGCCATCCTTTTTCTTCTCGATTTTATAGACGATGATGTTGTTGTCCCGCACGGTGTGTATGATGAACGCCTTGGAGTCGGGACTCCATGCGACGTGGGACGCGTGGTCGAACTCGATGTTCACTCGGAGCGTCTTGTGCTCTTTGTGGTTCAAGTCGCGGACGTCCCATAAGATTACGGAGCCATCTATTGAGTAAAAAAGTAAAATTAGTTTATTTTGTTGCGTGGTTATGAACTACAATGACATGACCCAGGAGTTGGTACAGACGGTCTTACTATATTCTACAATCACAAACATGGCATACTTCACTGAATGATCAATACCTTGGTAATATCTGTGTTTCCTAAAGAAATCCTAAAATAATTCAATAGCCCATTGAAAAGAACTACTTAATGTTTTAAGTAATCTTTAATCCGTAATGCAACGTGAAGTATGTTCCCGAAGTGTCTAAATTAGGAGTAGTTTCTAGTAATGGCTACTAGTGGATGTACCTAAACGATTTACATTTGATTAAGAATTCAATTCATTCATGATTAGAAGATAATTTCTATCATGTCTGTTGACTATACCGTTTATCCGTTGCATACTGTTATCAGGTGATAACGTATATCCATTGTGTTAAGCTAAGCTATATTTAAGCCCTTTTGTAGTCGTTACGCAGGTAGTGAAGGACGATTTGTTTAAAAGTTAATAGACGGGTAGGATTATCTATTAGTGCCGGTACTCTCATGCTGGTACACAATGTCAGGAGCTATAGCCGCGACCCTGACTAAACTTGTTAGTCAATGCCGCCTCCAACTAACTATTTCAACCTTAAAAACCGGCCAAGTGCGTATCGAACTACGCACGTGAACGGTTCCGTAGTTAAAATCAAACATTTTTCAGCAGCGATTTTAGATGTCATAGTATTAGTGTCGAAAAGTATGGAAAGCAAAGTTATTTCTGTATAATCTGTTTCATGAAAAACAACTGAGCGTAAAAATAATTTATCAATGAAAAACACGTCTGGTGTAAAAAATCTTTACAAGAATCAACAAGTGCAAATAGCTATTAATAAATTGTATATTTAGAAACAACACAACTGAATTGCTGAACACTTTCCAGAGAACGATATTAGCTATATCAAGAGGTCTATCAGTGAGTCTATTAGTCTATTAGACTCACTGATCTATCAGTGAGTCTATCTGTGAGTCTATTAGACTGACTGATAGACCTCTTGATATAGCTAATATCTAACTGAGGACATGTTTAAATAATATACTTGTTTGAAGTAGTTTTTTTACTTAATAGCAGTAGCGAACGAGCATGCAATTCAATTGATAGTAAGTGGCTACTGCCGTCCGTGGGCATTTGTTACCGATACGGGATAAAATTTGAGTCCTGCCTTAGGACGACCACAGATATGTTGCTATCCATGAGGACTAAATTGGAATATCTCGGATAAGTAGATCTGCGTTACCACACCCTTCAAACTAGAACACAGGATCGCTCAATAATGTTGTTATTAGGTAGAAATACGTGTGGCGTTGGTGCCGGAGTCGAACCAGAAAATGTTCTACCACCTTTAATAGTATTATAATAAATTTAGAAGTCTTTTGTATTTCTTTATTATAGATATACATCTATTTTAGGAAGTCTGTTGGATTATTTATCTTTAAACTAATTACCAGATCCTTAAATATGTATTATTTCATTATTAAATTTGTTAAGTTGATCAACATAAGTGATAAAGTGAAGAACAATTGTGTCCACTTACAAACAAAAGGCAACAACAAAAGTGTGCCTAATTAAGTACCGCTATATAAAATGTATGACTCTTTGTATTATGTATAACACTTAAGTTACCTTAAGAGGTATATGTTAAAGTATAATATTAAATATCACAACTTTTCGTCATTGTGATAGCTTTGTAAACAAAAAAATGTTGCCTAAATTGTTGTAATTACCTGGGTGCCGGTTTATCTTTTATTTTCAAGTTTGTGACGAAACCATTCTTAAGAAATGTACATTGTTCAAACGTTACAAATTATATTTTACTACATTCTCAATGGGATTTCAAAGGTTTTTGAAGGTCTTGAAGACGGAATGTCTACCTACGCAGAAAAGGTTGTCCCAGGAAAAGACTAAGCCGAAATGGTTTTGTCGAAAATGAGTAACTGGATACAAAAAAAATGTTACATGAACAAAAAATAATAATTTACAATAAGCAAAGCATGTCTGAGGTGAGGTACAGACGTGTTGTTACTATTGAGGACTAAGTCGAAACGCCTCGGATAAGTACGTACTCTTCACACAAAAACACAGCAGCGCTAAACACTGTTATCGGGTAGAAACGGTAGCTGTGTTCCCTCCAAAGCCGAGCCACAAAGGATTCTAATAACTTTAATATAAAAAGTAATCTAATAAATCACATTCACTTTTGAAATTCTATAGAAATAAGTTGTAACTTAAATTCTTTTGAATAACAAAACCTTCCAAAAACCCATTTTTTTCGTCAAAGTAGATAATGTTTCGCAGATGACAAAAAGCCACTTAAACGACTATTTACTTTTCGAGCTCGAAGTGCAAAAACGGGCGATAGAGGCACAAAAACGGTGAAATACGAGTGTTTTGATGAACTGGCGTTATGTAGTAAGTGAAGTAAGTAAACTAGGTAAGCGTGCAACAATGCGGGAACCGGTAAAAGGTCAACAGACCAACCGAGATATCGAAACTGAGTCACTGTATCAAGGCCTTCGGATTTCAGGCACCGAGCGTAACCCCAGCGCCTAGTGCCCGCAGCGACGGTAAGCGGCCGATGAAGCGTGTAATGTTAACTATTGGAAATCGTAATCTGCGCTATACCATACTATACATTTTTATAGTGGGTTTGTGTTTATTACATTTCACTTCACACAAAACAATATATATATTTTTTCTTTCTTTCTCTTACGTACATAATTGTTGCACTTGTTGCATAATTGTTGCAAGTGTTTACTGCAGAAATTAATTATAGAGATTTGGTGAGCATGATAAGTTGAAACGTCTTAATGGACGTCGCCACACCTTTTAAACTAGACTACTACAGCGAAAATATTTTTGTAGTCGAATCGTTTATGAAATTAATCTTAAAAAGCCTTAAGTAAATACTTCTAATTTTACTCACAGTTAAAATTTAAAATTTCGTTATAAAAGACAGATCGAATTCTAAGCACAAAAATGGTTACTTCGTCACAATGTGAACAAATTGAATTAACTTACAGATTTTTTTAACTTAAGTGAACGTTTGGAAACCCAACTAGTATATTCAGTTATATACCGTTTATAACCGTGTAACTGCAGCGGTTTATAGCAAATATGGCAATACGCCTCGTTTATAAAACCTGTATTAGGTGTGCAGTACCAGATAGTGTGTGCAGTCGTAATAACTACCTATTTGAGCAATACTGATGAGTTGGGTGTACGTGTCTACTACGTTAAAACAAACACGGCTGTGGACACTGTTTTATTGTTATTAAACACTAGAGAAGTAAGTCATGCCACTCCTGTAGCAAGATATTTAAAATATTTTCGTACCCGCTCGTTACTTCGGTTTTTCTCGAATCTCGGTGGATTTCTACCTATTTTAAATATTGTGATTTAATATGAAAGTAAAATAAATGTTACATGTCATTACATAACTTAATTGTCACAATTGGCTTTTGTTTACAGACTCTCATTTCCCAAAAGACAATTAAGTAGGTAACAACTTTACATTTTAACAGCTGTATGACATTAATATTACCAGCTCTATACTCAAGTATATTGTATAATTTATGTAGAGATATACCCTTTGATAAAATTTTGTTTGAATAACTTATTAAAAACTTGTCGCCAAAACGTAAATTTCTTAACGATTAACCTTTATAATTCTGCACGCAGAAGTGTCGATTAGATACGCAGCCGACGTCCGACTACTTTCAAATTTTCGTTCAAGACGCTCTAATTAAAAGCATATAGTAAACTTGTTTATTTTAATGGTTAATGTACAAAATAATAAGCACAAACTGGAATAAATAATACCGGATAAATATTATAACGACATGTTTTATAAAGAGTGTTTTCATAAGAATATACCAAATACTTGAACTATAAACGAAAACAGATATCGAGATTACGGACCGTCGGGCAATTTTTCTTAAATTATATGAATTAAAAATATGGCTAACGTTTATTGTTCGTGTAGGATTATTCTATTATTATTTATTGGTAATCCAATGAAAATAGTAGCAATACTATATTTTTAGTAGAATTAAAATATATACTTACGTCAGGAGTAAGGTAATATTTCTTAGAGAGTTTAGTGGCTACCGCGTCCCTTGGAAATCTGTAATCAACCCCAAGACCTCTGTCCTAACCGAGGTCGGCAACAGATACGTTGTTACCTTCTGAAGAAGCGGCACACAGCAGTGTCTTCCACTGCTATTGTTAGACAGAAGTAAGTTTGATAGTCGAACCACAAAGGATTCTACCACCATAGTCTCCATAGTTGAACCACAAAGGATCCTCCAGAGTCGAACCACAAAAGATATATTCTGATATTTTTATTTCCATAATTGCTTTACGAACGTACGGAATAATGTAATATATGTACTATTTGAGGAAAAACATTAAAGCATGATGAAACACGTTGAAACCATAAAAAACAACCGTCTGCGGAGTTAACGGAGAGACAAAGAGGGCGTTTTTATGATGCAATACACAGGAAAGTTCCTCAACATAATAATAATTAGGGTTTCGGTCGAGCTGATGGCAGGCCACATTCCAAAGTCGCTGAGAAGTCACGTACATACTCGCGTCCTTTCTGACCATTACACCGGAAGACTCGCATTACTAAAGTGTTTCGCACGACTTGTAAGTCTTCAATCTGTTGCAATGTTTTTATTTCTTTCGTATTATGAGTCATAAACACAGCTCATCTCACAAGCGGATTAGAAAAACGATTATTGTTTCCTACCGAGACTTAAAAATTTTAAAGGTGGTAGAACCCTTTGTAGTTCGACTCCGGCGGCACCACCGACTGATTTCTGCCTAATAACAGCAGTTTTAAGCGCTGCTGTCTTCTGGTTTAAAGGGTGTGGTAAGGAAGATAAACTTAACGAGGCATTCCAACTTAGTCCTCA